>JADRCD010160422.1:0-16307 GCA_019843815.1 Montemys delectorum | reverse complement strand
TTATAAAAGTTGTTTGATATAAAACAACAATCAATTTAACAGTCTTGGTAGATGGTTGTCTACAGCTATACTGAAAATACATAACATTTTTCTCAATATAAATTTTAAATAACTCCAAATATTAACTGTATATTTCAAAATAATACATCACTACTAGTATTTTCTTAAATGAACATAAATATATAAATTCTTATTGTTTGTTTGTTTGTTTTGTATTTAGTAGAGCTTAAAATCTGGCTCTTACTGTGGTACAAGCCCAAAATAAGAACAATTTTTAGACATTGGATTTCATTGTAACAAGAATGTACTTCAATGACCCTCACATCACCAAAGGATTTTACCTCCATTGTAGCTAAGCTGAGTTGACAGTTCTGTGCTAAGGAATTAATTGTAGGCACAATTTTTGGATACAGACTTCCTGCTATGGTCAAAGCTATTTGACTTGAGTGAGTGACTTTATTCTCAGGCCACAGAGAACAGGTTACATTCATTTAAGAAATGGTGAGTGTATTAAGATCCATGAAGTAACTCACCAACTGTTTCAATGAACAATGGTTCTGCTTGGAGGGTGGCACAGACATTAGGTGAGGGTCAGAATCTGGTTCATTGTCTGTGATAATTTGAAAAAGCATTCATCTCAGAGCAAGAGTAATTTATAAAGTCCTCTTCTTCAAACTTGATACAAGAGTTACAAACATTAAGCAAAGCATTCAGTCTCACTTTTTGTTGTTCTCTTACAAGCCACCTCCCAATTTAATTGTCTACATTTCTTTTGGCTGTATAAATACTTTTGAAATATGTAAGCTGTTCTGAAAACCATAGTATAGTATAAAAACATGAAATAAACAATACTACTAATAGAGAGACTGAGATAGGAGAAGCAAGATTTCAAGACCATTATGTTGTACACAGCCAGACACTGTCACAAACAAACAAGTTGAAAGTGTATGTAGATTGTGCAGTGTTGGACCTATTTCTCTAATTACCAAATTAGAGAGACCATTGGATGACAAGCAACAAATTTCTAATTCTCATATTATTGGATTTCAATTGATTAGGATATGTTGGTAATATTAATTTTCATATTAATATATTAAGAAAAAGTAATTGTCACTTCCTGTTGTTTTTGTTGTAAGAGGTGGAATTAGGTTTGTGTGGATTTGTTGAAAGATTACTTTCTTGGTTCTTCTAGGGTGTAGTTTTGCTCCTTATGTTGATGTTTTCCATCTATTATCCTTTGTAGGGCTGGATTTGTGAAAAGATATTGTGTAAATTTTGCTTTTTCATGGAATATCTTGTTTTCTCCATCTATGGTAATTGAGAGTTTTGCTGGGTATAGTAGCTTGGGTTGGCATTTGTGTTCTTGTAAAGTCTGTATGTCGTCTGCCCATGATCTTCTAGCTTTCACAGTCTCTGGTGAGAAGTCTGGTGTAATTCTGATAGGCCTGCCTTTATATGTTACTTGACCTTTTTCCCTTACTGCTTTTAAAATTATTTCTTTGTTTAGTTCATTTGGTGTTTTTATTATTATGTGTCTGGAGGAATTTCTTTTCTGGTCCAGTCTATTTGGAGTTCTATAGGCTTCTTGTATGTTCATGGGCATCTCTTTAGGTTAGGGAAGTTTTCTTCTATAATTTTGTTGAAGATATTTTCTGGCCCATTACCTTGAATGTCTTCACTCTCTTCTATACCTATTATCCTTAGGTTTGGTCTTCTCATTGCGTCCTGGATTTCCTGGAAATTTTGGTTCGGAGCTTTTTGCTTTTTGCATTTTCTTTGACTGTTCTGTCAATGTTTTCTATGGTGTCTTCTGCCCTTGAGAGTCTCACTTCTATCTCTTGTATTCTGTTGGTGATGTTTGCATCTATGACTCCTGATTTCTTTCCTAGGTTTTGTATGGCCAGTGTTGTCTCTCTGTTTTCTTTATTGTTTCTATTTCCATTTTTAGATTCTGGATGGTTTTGCTCATTTCCTTCACCTGTTTGATTGTGTTTTCCTGTAGATCTTTAAGGGATTTTGTGTTCTCTTGAAGGGCTTCTAGCTGTTTACCTGTGTTCTCCTGTATTTCTTTGAGGGTGCTATTTGTGTCTTTCTTAAAGTCCTGTATCATCACCATGAGAAGTGATTTTATATCTGAATCTTGCTTTTCCATTGTAATGGTGTGTACAGGACTTGCAATGGTGAGAGAATTGGGTTCTGATGATGCCACGTGACGTTGGTTTGTGTTGTTTATTTTCTTATGCTTGCCTCCCTTCCCCGGCCCTCTGGTTATCTCTAGTGCTACCTGCCCTTGCTAAATCTGACTGGAGCCTGTCTTTCCTGTGATCCTCGTTGTGTCAGAACTCCTCAGAGTCATGCTGTGTCTGGGATCCTGTGATTCTGGGATCCTGTTATCCTGGGCTTGTTAGAGCACCTGGGAGTGGAGCTTCCTCTGTGTGTTGTGGGACTGGCTGTGGAGCTTGCACCCAAGGTCTGCTCAGGACACCAGCCCAAAGAGACCAGAAGGATCCTGAGGCACTGGGCTGGCAGTGTTCCAGTTACTCCCAGTGTTGGGACAGATGTTGGTTCCTCCTCACCTCTGATCCTGGATGTGTCAGAGCACCTGGGAGTGGAGCTTCCTCTGAGTGTTGTGGGACTGGCTGCACCCAAGGTCTGCTCTGGATCCCAGCCTAGACAGACTGGAAGGAACCCAAGTCACTGGGCTGGTGGAGTTCCTATGTCTCAATAAAATTCTTGCAAACTGAAGCCAAGAACACATTAAAAATCATCATTCACCACGACCAAGTAGGCTTCATCCCAGGGATGCAAGGTTGGTTTAATATATGAAAGTCCATTAATATAAACCACTACATAAACAAACTGAAAGGAAAAGAAATTACATGATCATCTCCTTAGATCCTTAATACTTCATATTAAAAGTATTGTTCAGGTCAGGAATTCAAGGCCCATATCTAAACATAATAAAAGCAATTTACTGAAAATCAACAGCCAATATCAAATTAAATGGCGACGTACTTGAAGCAATACCACTGAAATTGGGGACAAGACAAGAATGCCTACTTTCTCCATATCTATTCAATATAGTACTTGAAGTGTTAGCTAGAACAATAAGACAACAAAAAGAGATCAAGGGGATACAAATTGGTAAAGAAGAAATAAAGGTATCACTATTTGCAGATGATATGATAGTATTCATAAAGAACTCCAAAAATTCTACCAGAGAACTCCTACAGCTAATAAACAACTTCAGCAAAATGGCCGGACATAAAATTAACTCAAATAAATCAGTAGTCTCCCTTAATACAAATGATAAACAAAATGAGAAAGAAATTAGGGAAACAATTCCCTTCACAATAGCCAAAAATAATATAGAATATCTTGGGGTAACTCTAGCCAAACAAGTGAAAGACCTATATGACAATAACTTCAAGTCAGAAATCAAAGAAGGTCTCAGAAAATGAGATCTCCTATGATTATGGATTGGGAGAATTAACATAATAAAAATGGCCATCCTACCAAAGGCAACCTATAGGTTCAATGCAATCCCCATCAAAATCCCAACACAATTCTTCAAAAACATGAAAAGAGCAATTCTCAAATTTATCTAGAAAGGCCAAACAAACAAACAAACAAACAAAACAGAATAGCAAAAACAATTCTTAACAATAAAAGAACAGGTAGGGGAAATCAGCATCCCTGACCTCAAGCTTTACTACAGAGTAGTAGTGATAAAACTGCATGGTATTGGAACAGAGATGGACACATTGATCAATGGAATAGAATTGAAGACCCAGAAATGAACCCACACACCTATGGTCACTTGATCTTTGACAAAAGAGCTAAAACCATCCAGTGGGAAAACAGCATTTTCAACAAATGGTGCTGGTTCAACTGGTGGCCAACATGTACAAGAATTCAAATAGAACCATTCTTATCTCCCCGAACAAAAAATCAAGTCCAAGTGGAGCAAGGACCTTCACACAAAACCAGATACAGTGACTCTAATAGAATAGAAAGTGGGAAAGAGCCTTGAACTCATTGACACAGGGGGAAATTTCCTAAACAAAACTACAAGGTCTGAGATCAAGAATTGATGAATGAGACCTCATGAAACTGGAAAGCTTCTGTAAGGCAAAGAACATAGTCAATAAGACAAATCAGCAACCTCCAGATTGGGAAAAAATCTTCACTAACCCCACATCTGATAGAGGGTTAATATGCAAAATATATAAATAACTCAAGAAGTTAATCACCAGAAAAAAAAAACAATAAAAAATGAAGTGTAAAATCAAGAATTTATGACTGAAGAATCTTGAATGGCTGAGAAGTACCTAAAGAAATGTTCAAAGTCCTAAGTGATCAGAGAAATGCAAATCAAAATGACCCTGTAATTCCACCTTACACCAATCAGAATGGCTAAGATAAAAACCCCAGGTGACAGCACATGTTCGAAAGGATGTGGAGAAAGAAGATCACTCCTCCATTGCTGGTGAGATTGCAAACTGGTACAACCACTCTGGAAATCAATCTCGAGGTTCCTCAGAAAATTGTAAATAGATCTACTTGAAGACCCAGCTATACCACTCTTGGGAATATACCCAAAAGATGCCCCACCATGCCACAGGAGCACACATTCCACTATGTCCATAGCAGCCATATTTGTGATAGCCAGAAGCTGGAAAGAACCTAGATGTCCCACGTCAGAAGAATGGATACAAAAAATGTGGTTCTTTACACAATGGAATACTACTCAGCTATTAAGAATGAGGACAATAGAATCAGAGGTGAGGAGGACACAACATCTGTCCCAACTCCTGGACTAACTGACTCTAGCGGGGGACCCAGACATGCAGGAACTCCACCAGACCAGTGGTACAGGTTTCTCCTGGTCTGTCTGGGCCAGTGCCCTAAGCAGATCTTGGGCACAAACTCTGCAGCCAGTCCCACAATACCCAGAGGAAGCTGTACTCCCAGGCACTCTAACATGCCCAGGATCCCAGGATCCCAGGAGCTTGGTCACACTAGGATCTCAGGGTACCAGAGGCAGCTTGACTCCCAGGAGCTTGTGTAAGATACACTTAACACCCAGTCCTTCAATTTTGTTGATTAAATAAAGTACTTGCCATCTATCCTAACTTAAAAGACTTATAATTCTACACCTGACTTACATTCTACATCTACACCCTGGTTTTAGATTGTGTGCCATCTGAAAACCATCCTGTCAAACTATATTATCTTTGTTAATGCTAAACAAGTTGGGTTGGCTATGAGACTACAACCAGTCTTCAACCCTGTCAGTAATCCAGGAATGACTAATATTACATGAAAATATGAGAAGCAAAAACATAGTTTCCTAAACTTAGCCAATTTATAGGGACTGTTGATCACCTGGACAGTCCCTCATTCTTCAAAATGTTGGAGCATCAGTCTTATGCCTTTGGGCACAGGATCATCTGGCAGAACTTTATAATGCAGAATTTTGAAGGACTGCTTACCCTGTCAGAGATTATCAGTCAACAATTCTACATAATGTGTCCTTCTTCTGGACAGTATTTTGTCTGTAAAAGTATTGAGACAATTCTTACCTACTGACTGTCTTGCCACAACTGTAGCAACTCCATTGATGCTCAGTTTCTTCTTTGGATCCAAGAAAGAGATGCTGTCAGGAGCAGATAGGTCTCTAGTCAAATGATTTTTAATAAAGAAATGGCCATACATGTTATATTCAGTGGACCTCTGACACTCTTGAAGACTATCTATGAAAGGCATTTCTGAACTGTTAAGATTTGATTTCTTTCAGCAATTTCTAATTGAAATATCTCAAAAACACCCTTTTAACTAACTCAGAACCATGAGTTTTCTATCTGGTCCTTAGCTCATATTACTTAATCATTTAAAACAAGTTTATAATAGTAGTTATAGAAGAACTGAGTCTAAGCCTTGAATTCTTAAATGTATTATATAGGAACAATGCATATATGAGAGTAAGAATATTAATCCCAATTTTATTTCAATAAGAAATTTATACCAATGAAAACTTTAAAGTTATATCATATAAATTCTATACCAATGTAAAAGATTATAACTTCAACTTTGTATCACTTATAAAGATTTCTACCAATGTAAGATATAGCTTTGTAATGTTTTGTTTAAGAATTAATGTGATAACCTATCCCTATTTGTCTAGTTCTCTAACATCTATGATATTACTATTTCCCCTTCTTTCTTGTCCTTCCCCTTCCACTTTACCTAAGAAGGAAGGATAGAGAAGAGGAAAGGGAAGGTAAAAATCCTTGAGATTTTGCTCTCAAATGTAGCTGTCCAAAGCTACATTTGCAAAGTATCCCTTAAAATTACAACATATCTATAATTTGTTAAATAACCAAAAACATCCACCCCAACATGAAGAACTGGGAAAATGATCTTCTTTTGTCTGCTTGCAGCTTAATTGGGGCAAAAATTCCTATCTGGGGGCAAAAAGGGAAATAGGAAAATTTGCTTTGTGAAAGAAGAGCTAGCTGGCATCATTTGCCTTCCAGTCAATCTGTACTGAGAACGTTCATTGCTTAGCTGACATCTTGACTAAAACAGTCTGAAAGGCTGGATAGGCAAGTTAGGTCTGGAAAAGTTCTGGAAACAAGTGTTTAAAAGAAACAGCTTCGATGTAGTTGAAGTAGAATCAAACATGGAGCTGGAATGGAAGACCCCAGAATCTCAGCATACTCGAGTGTAAATTCTTTTCAGGACTGTCTTTCTCTTCTTTCATTCTGCAGTATACAAAACTTACAAGCAATGTATAGTTCTGTAAAGACATTTACATGGGAGTGTGGAGGGTGAATATTGGTTAATGAAGATCAATAAAGAATGATGACTGCTGGGGTTGGAGAGATGGCTCAGTGATTAAGAGCACTGACTGCTCTACCAGAGGTCCTGAGTTCAATTCCCAGCAACCACATTGTGGCTCACAACCATCTGTAATGAAATCTGATGCTCTCTTCTGGTATGTCTGAAGACAGCTACAATGTACTCATATAAATAAAATAAATCTAAAAAAAAAAAAAATGATGACTGCCTTTATTCAGAGGTTAGTTTGATCACATAATCAAACTGCAATATAATTTTGTATACATGCCATCTTAAAGTCATGACAAATTTGTACCCAGTAAGTGTTATAAGCTGTGTATAGACATTTTCGTCTCCACTCCAGAGCTGTCTTCATATATAGAGACATAAACATCACCACATATACATCACCTATTTTGTTGATTGTGTTAGTCTCTCTTTTCTTCTCTGTCACCAAGGTTTTCAGGAGGTCTCCCTTTGTCATGTCTGATTTTTATCAACTTGTAATGAACCCACAACTTTTCTTTTCCTGTAGAAACATAGGTATATCACCTTCCCTAGTCTCTCCCAGTGTAACCCATTTTCCATTCTGATGTCAGAATATCCTTACTATAAACAGGCTGGTTTAGTTCAGTAGTTTTTCTACAAATCCAATGTCTTTCAGCAGCTGTGGTGTTTTGTTTATTAGCATTTTAAAAACTTAAGGTTTTTAAACACTATGTAATCTATCTTTGGGAGTTTTTGTTGCCCCCTTTTGCCTATTAAGCATCTTCTTTAGAGTTTGATTAGATCTCTCCACAATTGCTTGTCCTTTAGGATTGTGTGATATGCCTATGGCCTGTTTTATAACATGTAAAAAAAACTGGTTCATCTTATTAGAGATATATGACAGACTGTTGTCCATTTTAAGTTGTATGGATATTCCCATAATGGCCATAACTTCAAACGAATGTGTAATAACAGTTCTTGGAAGGGATAAAATTGCAAACATCTAATAAAAACATTCTTGCCAAAAAAAGTGTAATAACAGAATCAGCCTTTTCTGTTGCTATGGCAATTGCCCATTGAAATCCTGAATATATGTCTATAGTATGATGCACATATTTCAGTTTACCAAACTTTATAACATAGAGGACATTCATTTTCCAAATACCATTTCTTTGGGTACCCTTAGGGTTAGTTCCTGCAGGTAATGGAGTTTGGTTATATAATGAGCAAGTACTACATTGCCTCACAATTTTCTTGGCATATTGACAAGTGATAAAATATTTTTTCTTTAAAGCTTGACTGTTAACATGGTGTTTTTTATGGAACTCCAAAGCCTCTATACACTTCCTAACAATAGCTGGTCAATTTCATTATTATATGGTGCCAGAGGCAGACCTGTATGGAATCTTATGTGTGTTTTATATAGTGTATAGCTCCAATTTCTGATCATTTGTTGTAGCTGAATAAATAGTGAAGTCAATTCAGAATTTTCCTGAATAAGTTCAAATGTCTCTATATGTAAAATAACACTTTCTGCATATTGAGAATCAGTGACTATATTCTGTGACTCTTGAAAATCTGACAATACCACGAGTATTGCATATAATTCAGATTTTTGAACTGACTTATAGGGCCTATCAGCCACCTTACTTACATCTTCTAATTTATATCCCACTGTTATATCATCACTGATGATTTATTATCATCAGTGTAAAATGTAGAGACTCCAGATATTGGAGTTCCCTTTTTTTATATGAAGGAGAACCCAATTTTTTTTATGAACTTAGCCCACTTGCTTTTAGGGTGTCTGTTGTTAATTTCTCCCAAGAAAGTACTGCATGTTCTTTGCCAATGCTCATCATGTCCCCATAATGAGGCAATTCTTATTATGTTAGTAAAAGGTACCACAATTTCAGCTGTATCCAATAGGACTAATTGTCAATGTATCATTTTTTTCCTTTTAGTATCAATTCAGAGCCCTTCTCAATGTAGGTTTTTAATTTCCTACTCTGTTTATGTGCTAAAAATATCCATTCTAAGATATAATATTCCCTCTGCATAAGAATTTCCATAGGGGAATGGGTAGAAGGCAAGATCACTAAGATGCAGGCCATCTTTGGATCAATACAATCTAGATGTGTATCCTGCAGTTTCCTTTCTACCAAAGCTAACTCCTTCTCAGCCTCAGCTGATGGTTTCCTTGGACTATTTAAATATTTATCACCTGGTTAGATTTGAAATAAATTACTTAGCTCTTGAGTGGCCAAGTCAGTTGCAGGCTGCAGCCAGTTAATATCTCCCAGTAGCTTCTGAAAATCATTAAGGGTCCTTAATTTGTTCCTTCTGATTTGTACTTTCTTTGGTCTAACATTTTGCAGACTTATCTTATACACTAGATAATTAATAGAATCCCCTCTTTGTATTTTTTTTTCATGGGTGATTTGCAATCCCCAGCAAGGCAAGTTTTCTTTTTTCTTTTTCTTTTCTTTTCTTTTTTTTTTTTTTTTTTTACTTCATCAAATATTCCTTCCAGAATATTTATATCTAGATCAGCCAATAAGATGTCATCCATATAATGATAAATAATGGAGTAAGGAATTCATTTCTGTGGGGCAGTGTGCAGTTCTGACAGCCAGAGTCCAGTAGAGCGGCCAACTGAGAACTCCAAAGACCCACTGAGCAAAGTAAATTTGTTCACAAGGGACGGTAGAAGTTCGGTGATAGCTATAAGACCAATGATTCAGATTTCAGCCCAGACCCCTCACAGTTGCCCCTGCAGGAGATGTGTGCTCTATCAGGCAGACAATGCTTCAAGCTCCCGGCATTCTAGCTGGACCTTATACCCAGTCACCTGACCATCTTAGTGCCTACCTTCAATAGAGGCCGCCCACTAAAAAGATATTGGAAAGTCCCACCTTGAGGAATGTTAAATAGCCCTATCTTGTGTCAATATTTTGTATAACAGACAAAATATTTTTGCATTCATGTAGAGGAATTGTGAAAAAACAACCTTTCAGATCAACCACTATGATAGACCATTCCTTAGGCAACAAGGAAGACAATGGAATCCCAGACTGCAAGGAACCATTTGGCTGGGTAATCTTGTCAATTGCTCTGATATCTGTCAAGATCCCCCATTTGCCAGATTTTTTTTAATGACAAATACTAGAGAATTCTAAGGGCTGGTAAACTCCTCTGTATGCTGAGCCTCCATCTGCTCCTGGACTAGCTGTTCTAATGCCTGCAGTTTTTCTTTTGTCATAGACCATTGATTAATCCAGATGGGTTGGTCAGTCAGCCACCTTAGTGGTAAGGATGTTGGTGTCTTGGCAACAGTGGACCCTTAGGGTAGAAATAAATTGTCAGCCTCTGCTGTATCTTGTTTAAGGACAGCCTGGACAGTCTGTAACTGCCTTGGATAATTTTCCCTAACTAATTTAAAAGTTTTATTAGGAGCCTGACCAGCTTCATGGCCAGACACTGAGACCAAGAGGATATTAATGTGGGTTTTCCACTGCTATAACAGATCTCTTCCCCATAATTTAATGGCTATATCAACAGCATATGGCCTAAATTTTTCTGTCTGCCCTTCTGGTCCAATACATTTAAGCCATCTGGTGTTTTGCTTTATTTGAGATATAGTCTTAGCTCCTGGAAATTGGATGTCTGCTTCTTGAAGTGGTCAACTTGCAGGCTAAGACTTTGGAGAGATAATGGTGACATGTGCTCTAGTGTCAACCATTCCTTCAGTATTGTTTACTAGTATTCTTAGTTTTGGCCTTTGATCCACTATAGAAGTTTGCCAAAATATTTGGTTTTTGACTCTCTTTTAAGTTTTGTGAATTGTTTATAGAACTTGTCTCAGCCTTGTCTGGTCTCCCAGCATCTGTTTTTGAAGCAGTGAGTTTAATTTTCCTGAGAAAGAGAACTCTCCCTGCCTGGCACTGGGGCCTGTGAGAGGGCCTCTGGGATTTTTTTTGGCAGGATACTACCCCATTTGTCTGTTGTTGCTCTACATTCCCTAGTCAAATGTAGGCCTTTGAAACATCTTTGACATATCCCAGAAGCCATAGGGCCCCTTTTGGTATTACTTTGGTTTTTCCTATAGTTATTTCTGAGATTACCCTGCTTACCACAATTAAACACTTGACATCTTGGGTCATCTCTAGGTGTCTATTGACAGATTCTCCTATTACAGTCATGTCAGGTGAGCAAGATCCAACATCAACTGTATATCTAATTCACTCATCTATTGATGCTGACCATGCGCTCAGTGGTCTGATTACTTCCTTGCATTCAGCATTGGCATTTCAAAGGCTAAAGTCTCCATTACTGCTACCTTTCTTGCTGCTGAATCTGATACGCTTCTGTCTACAGCTGAGGTCAGCCTTTGCAAAAAGTCAGGGAAAATGTTTTGGACCTTGTATGACTTAAGTAAATGGTTCAAGACTTTTCCCTGATTCTCTGACTTTGTCCCAAACCTTTAAGGCTGACAATTGACACAATGCCAAAGTTTCTTCATCATATACAGCCTGTACCTCTACCCCAGCAAAGCGACCTTCACCAAGCATTTGATCGGTGGAAATCTCTCTACCCCTGGCTCTATTTTACCATGCTATCTCCCTTGCCTCATCTCTCCATAATGAGAACCATTGTAAATTTACAGCAGGTTGTGGTATTGTTCTTGCTGTATCTTTCCAGGCTAGGGGGATTTTTTTATTTTTAATGGCCAAAGAAGTCAATTGAACACATTCCAAAATTAGTGAAACTTTCCTTAAATTTCCTCAGTTCTAATACATTGATGGGTTGTCATTCAAATTCCTGATAACCCTGTGGTCTTTGTTGTATATTAATCAGATGGACTAAAGTTTGTTTTCTAATAACATTTGGTTGGCTCTAATTTTATCTTCTGTCTCTACCTGAGAATTTTCCTTAATTGAAATTTTAAATTCCACCCTTAAGGTCTTTGCCCATGCTTCATCTCTCTCCTTATGTCACTCTTCCTGTTCCTTGAGTTCCTGTATTCTCTGTTCAAGGTTCTGCCTCCAGATTTTTATTTTCTTCTTTATATAGAAATTCTGATAATCTGATGTCCATTTTATTTTGATTAATTTTTAAAAACCTTTTAAAGTTCTCCAAGTCTTGCTTCCAATGCTCATTATTTTCTCTTTGCTGCTCAGTTAGATCTGTGACCTGTTGAATCTTTTGTTCTAGCCTCTTTCCCAGCTCCTGTCTCCCACCTTCATTTTCATTCTTTCTGTCTCTTATTCTGATCTATAATTTCCTGTATCTTCAATTCTAGTATTTTCTCTAGGCCACATTGCCAAGTCTTAGTTTCTCTTTCTGTTGTTCATGCTGTTCTATAATTTCCTGTATCTTCTATTCTAAGTAAGCCCTGCTCCCATAATCTTAGCTACCCTTTATATTGTAACTGATGTTGCAGCATCTGCCTAATTTTGATTTGCTAGCTTTAGTAAATTATCCAAATTTGCTTCCAAATTTTATCTCTGTCTCCTTACTGTTCAATCTGAGCTATGAATTGTCAAATTCTTTTTTCTAGCATCTCTTCCAGCTCCTGTCTCCAGCCTTTACTCTCCTCATTCTGTTGTTTATTTTGACCTGAATATTTAGTTCTAGTATTACCTGTAATCTTATTTTCTAAGGCAAGCTATTTTTATCTAGGGTCCATCTTTTGCGAATTCATAGTAAATCAAAAGCATAAATATTGCAATATGGGTAAATGATAAGGTGTTTATTTCCTTTAAATCCATCCCTTGTCAAATCATTCAAAATATCATCTCATAAAGCCCAAAAGTTATTTATTGTGTTTCTCATCTTTAAGTATCAAAAATTTGTTATCAATGTACTACCTGATCTGGAGCCCTTTGTACCTTTATCTCCCTCTGCTCTTCAATTCAGAACACTGCATTTATCTCCTATTCTTTTATTCACAGGGAGGGGCTGAGCATAGAAAGATCCATGGCTTCTGTGCTCCTGTTTGGGTTATAGCTGGCAGCGTGTGATTGTGTGCTAATCTTACGCAGCATGCAGCACAAGCAAGCTGTCAGGAGATCCAATCTGACTGTTTCCTGGTAGATATGGGGAAGGGGAATACTGGGAAGTGAACACAGAAAGGTTCTCTTAGTCATATATGCCCAGATCAGTTCACTGTGTCAGAAAACTACCTCCCAGGCAGTTATGCTCCAAGGTCCCTGTCCCTCCCTGAAATTCTAACATGGCGCTGCCCAAGTCCAGCTCCAGGCTGGGGTACTGGCCTGGGTAATAGCTCTGCGCCTGGAGGTTGAGGGGAGGGAGTCCCTCTGCAGTTCTCTGTAGGTCCATCAGTACCAGTCAGCTTTTAGTCCATACACTCCTGCCCAAGCCATATTTGGGAGTTGGGAGGGCAGTGAATTTTTATCTCAAGTTAGTTGAGTTCTAGTCAATATGATGGGCACAAATTTGTTGGAGTAAATCTCCAACCCTAATAAGCCCGTGCAAGAAAAACACAACTCAATTAACATGAATACAATCTGCACACCTAGATTGGGAAATCTAGCACTACACTACTATATTCCCCAGCTATGAGATCCCTTATAACTTTCAGTCTCTCCAGGCCATGTGCTTCTGCTCTATTTTCCTTCTACCTCCTCCTCTCAGTCTTCCTCTCTCTCTCTCCCCCTCCCCTTATCCTTCCCCTCACTCTCTCTCCTTCTCTCCCTGGAAACTTTTAAACTCCACCTCTCTTCCATTGCCCAATCACAAACTCTGGCATTTATTTTGCAAGTTAAAATGGGGAGAAGGTTCATATGAAGTCACCTAAGTATACTCCTTATCCCAGGCAGCCCTCTCGGGGAAGTGGAATTAGCATTGAAATATAAAAAGCACCAGGGCAACCAACAACAGAAGGCCACAGCTGTGTCTAAATCCAGACCAGAAGGAGTTCATTTTACCTAGCCCTGACTGCTCTCTGTCTCTGGGCTAAGTCAGCACTATAGAGAATTCCTTTTTACCTTCATTTTTATTTTATGTGCATGGATGTGTTGCCTACATATATCTGTGTGTAGTACCTGCAAGGCCTGAAGGAGCAACAGATCCCTTGGGACTGGCATTAGGATTAGCCACCAAGTGGTTTTCGGGAATGAAACTTCTAACAAACCTCAGTGCTCTTGACTAGTATGCTGCCTCTCTAGCTGTGTATTATGTTATTCCTTGTCTTCTCTCTATGCCTTCCCTAATTCTTCCCTTTCAAGTCATTCATTTTAACTATGCTTGAGAAAGTATGTACAAATACACGAATAAAACATGCTGAGTGCATTTCTGTGGGTTGTATGTATATGGTCCAGGGATGAACACTTTGCATTGAATAAGCAATGAGAAAGCTCATCTCTGCCTCAGGCCAATTACCACTTGCAAGACACTTGTGTTTCCACTTTCATGGTAATTATATCCCTCTGGAACCATAAACCAAACTAAACTCTTTCATAATTTGCCTTAGACATTGTATTTTATCATAACAGAAAAGGCACTAATATACAACTAATATAAAGTTTCATACCTGCAAGAGTTATTTCATGTAACCGAGATTTGTAAGAACTAAAAAGGTTCCCTTACTGTAGACTTCATATGGCTTTTGTCCACATGAGTGTGCCAAAGAGGGACATTATAAAGTTTGAATTTATTGTTGACACTTGCCACATTTTTTAAAAAGATAATCTTGAGTAACTCATTGTAAGTTGTTTGGCTAAGATCTTACCAAATTTGATATAGTCACAGATTATACCTTAAAAATGGCACTCAAAGACTATTGTGGGTCTCAGCCTCAGCCTCAGAACTGGCCGGGGTCATACTACAATGTTGTCTAATGGTCTTTATTTTCTTTTTAATCCTCGCTCCTGCCCTGGAGAACCTGTTGACTGACTGAGCTGGCTTGGTCAACTGGACAACACAGTGGAGAGCATAAGTAACCAAGGAGAGAAGAGGATGGCTCATGGGGGCCTTTCCATCTCTCGGCATCTTGGGACCAAGCGGCCGGCTTTTCCAGAATGCTGTCTACTCAGCACTCACTCTCCTTCTGTAACCCTGCTCAACCCTGTGGGGTGTACAGAAAAGGCCAGCAAGACACCTCATGCTCACGCACCTGAAGGCTCACAGGGTAGGGGAAAGGCTGCAAGGCAGGGAAGGTGGAGTGTCCACAGCAGTGGATCCCTGTGCAGACACTGCTCAGTAGAGCTAGCGCTCAGCACAGGCCCCACAGGCTGTGGTTGGCTGGCTGCAGTCAGTCTGGAACAGCCAGCCTAGTCCCTGGCCCAGACTGCTGAGAGACATGCTTCTGGCCTCTGTGAAACATGTATCCAACATACAGATTGTAGATACATAAAAGAGGAAAAAAAAAACCATGACAAACTTCAAGGAATTCCCCTGACCAAGAAACACATGTAGCAAATCTCATCAAGACCCCACTCCCTAGCCCTGGGTTCCCACAGTCCCTCCCAATCACCAACTTTGGAGGATACCATTTCCTCCCCAGCAACCTCTACCCATCCAGGAGTCAAATGGTCACAAGGTTCCCTAAACCAAGCCTGCAGTGTATAGACAGACATGCAGATGAAACACCCGACTCATAAAATCATTTTTTTTAAAAAAAGACCACTGTGATATGCAAATGTTTTAACAGTCTGACTACATGTTAAAGAGTTTACTCTTATTTAAATATACCAGCAAGTACAAAACTTTAAGGCACTGACTAGGTTTATGGGGTTTCTCTGCATATGACTTTATCCCATAGTTTCTAAGACTACTGCTACATGGAAAGGCTTGAACACATTGTTTATTCATAGCGTTTCTCTCCAGTATGTATTCTTTTATGTACTCATAGATAACTGTGTTGTGAAAAGGTTTTATCACCTTCATTACATTTGTAAGATTTCTTTTCAATATGTGTTCTGTTATATATTCAAAGATGACTATGCCATACAAATGTTGGGAACAAGCAAAAAAAAAAAAAAAAAAAAAAAAAACTGGTTCTTTTTGTTAATAACCTCTACTTAATCATAAGTTGAAACTAAGTTTAAGTCCCAAGTCATAGGGGACCTGCATACTTAACAATATTTGGTCAGCTTTCATTATCCGTGTTTTGTTCCCCAAAACATAACTTTTCCTTACCATAATTTCTATTGCTCCTGTTTTATTCCTCAAAATATAATGCCTATTCCTAACCACAAAAGAACAAATGACTATGATAGGCTAGACCATAAAACCTACATTCTATATCATTTGACATATATTAAGAACAGAAGAAGGAAGATACATTGTTCCTTCTTAAAAGGGGGAACAAAATACCCAAGGAAGGAGTTGCAGAGACTATGGAGCAGAGACTGAAGGAAGGACAATCCAGAGACTGCTCCACATGGGAATCCTTCCCGTATTCAATCATCAAATCCTGACACTATTGTGGATGCCAGCACTTGCTGGCATCC
>JADRCD010160420.1:3483-15301 GCA_019843815.1 Montemys delectorum | reverse complement strand
CACACACACACACACACACACACACACACACACACATCCATCCCTGGGCTGGAAAGATGACTAAGTCATTGCTTACTGTTGAGATTCATCCCCAGTACCTATTCATAAAATTGAGACATGGCAGTGTGCACCTGTTACCCTAGCCCTAGGAAGGTGGAGACAAGAGGATCCTGGGATTTTCTGACTAAGCAATTTAGCTGAATTTGGAGCTCTGGATTCTCTCTCAAAAGTATGATGGGAGATTCTCTCCCAGAAAGTAAGGTGGAAAGCAATTGAAGGAGGCAGATGATGACAACTTCTGGGCTCCACATATGTACACAACACACATACATAAACTCCTATACATACTGTATATGCACACACATGCACATACACACTACACATCTGTGCACATTACACATCTGTACATAATACAGACATACCCCACACACTCTTGCTCTGAGCTTTTGAGTCCATCCTTTTCAATTCTGTTGTGTTCTAAATTTCCATTTGTTTTTTCCCTGTATATTCTATCTCGTTATAAAATTACTACCTTGAAAGGGGTCTCTATTGTTTTGTTTGCAATTGGTTGTTAAAACTTTTTTTAAAAACTCTATCTTTGTGTGTACATGTGTGTATCTGCATGTTCATTTGTGGGAGTAAAAATGCATATGTGCCACATAGCATGAATGTCACAACAGAGAAATTGGAGAAAATCATGTCTTCTATGTTGTTTGAGACAGGATTTTATTGTTCTTGTTGCTGCTGCTGTCGTTGTTCAATATTGTGTACACTGGCTTAGGTGACTCACAAGCTTCCTGGGATTCTCCTATCTCTATCTCTTACTTCAATAATGGGATGATGGAATAAGAGGCACGTGTTACCAAAGCCTAACTTTACATGAATCCTAGGGAACTGAACCCAGATCCCCATCCTAGCACAGCGAGTGCTTCATCCACCGAGCCATCTCCAACGCCCTGCTAAAGCATTTTTATTTTTTTTGTCATTGCTGTTCTGCAATCTATGCCAGAGAATTCTGCTGCCTCTGCTCCTGGCAGCAGCATGTGTTGATTATCTGTTATTGATTAGTGTGAAAGCTTCCTGGATGTTGATGAGTGGTTAAGGAAGGAAGAAAAAAAAAAACCCTGAGCATTTTCATATTGTTAGACTCTTGATGACATTTAAAACTTCTGGTTTGATTGGCATTTCTGCTCTTTATCCAGGGAGTGATGGAAATATCTCATTAATGCTGGATAGGGGTTGAAATTTAGATTGGACCCTTGGCCTGTAGCACAGAAATACCATGAGTGTCCCTCTTGTTTATAACTTTTTGACCTCATCACACTCCCTGGGAGAGAGGACAATGGTTTTCCCAGGTTGGAACTTGAAACTAGGATCAGGAGAGCTGTGCTACCTGCTCAAGCATAGAACACTGATGTCACATGACACAGGCTGAAACTGTGTCAGTGTGACTCAGGGTATGAACTCTGAACCATTTTGCTCAGCAGCTTCTCCCTGGTAGTCATTATCATAATTTATCTACCTCAGAGTCTCAGGGCCTAGGTGCTCAGCGGGAGTAATAGGCTACATTTCACGTCACTGGGGATGCAGACAGAGATTCTGAGCAGCTCATACTCTAGTGGCAAAAGAGATAGTCGTACCCACCATTCAGAGCCAGGACCAGATGTGAATGTATGCTCACTCAGTGTACCTGGTCTTGGACAAGTCATTCTACCCCTCTTAGCCTCAGTTTACCTATCCAAAAGCTGAACTTATTAAGACATCTGAGGATTA
The DNA here is from genome assembly GCA_019843815.1 of Montemys delectorum. Lineage (NCBI taxonomy): Eukaryota > Metazoa > Chordata > Mammalia > Rodentia > Muridae > Montemys > Montemys delectorum. The sequence goes on along the minus strand of JADRCD010160420.1, from coordinate 13,528 downwards.
GTAGGATAACATATACTGACCCTTGGGGTACCCAATACCCTCAACATGTCTCTTTCCATATCTGTTGGCATGAAGCTATGGTAAGTTTGAGGACAAAGAGGTCACTGAGGGACAGAGAAATGATGGCTCACTAGAGAGCTGGGACACAGTGTAGCCAGAGGAAGTTTGGGGTTAGAACAGAGAAAGGTGTGGACAGTGGCCATAGAATGGACACAGACACCATGGACAAAACAGGGGCAGGGATGGTCCTGGGATGTTCTTCCAGCTCTTTGGATATTACAGTACCCAAACTCCCTAGTACTATTTCTAAATTCAGTATAAAATACTTTGCAGTCTGGGAGGAAGACTCCTATAGGAATAGGGATTTGAGCTCACCATTCTGGGACACAGAAGGGAGCTACAGTTTTGACAATGGCAGCTTTGCATTTCCCGAACCCCCAAAATGCTTTGATTGTACTCAGGTAAGTCTTGGGCTTGATGTCATTGCAAGACAAAGATTACCATTGAGACAGGCTATATAGGCTACCAAGCCGGGGCAGATACCCGCACTACACACTACTTGAGTAGCCACTTCACAGCTGGCCAATGTTCATAACAGGACACTGAAGACTGCTGACTCAGAACAGCAGCCTGTATGGAATATTCCAAAACCTGCGTCTTTATATGAGGTCAAGATTTATGATGGGACAAATAATGGCCATGACTTGCATCTGTGGAAGATAAACAATTGGGAAGATCAAACAGAGAGTGGAATACACATACTTAAAACCATCTGGTGGTTGCAGAGACTGCTCGGTCACAGAGAGTGAGTACTGCTTTTCTAAAGGGCTGGAATTCAGTTCCCAAGCACCTATGTCAGGAGGTTCACAGCAATCTGTAACTCCAATTCCAGGAAGATCTGACACATCTGGATTACACAGACACATTACACTTACACAGACACACCCACATTATTTAAAATATAAAAATATAATAAACTAAAAATAAATTAAACATGTGTTGGCTTTTGGACACTGTGACCTAAGCCAGTTTCTGCTGTGTCCATGAAATCATGTAAGGTACAGTGGCTGCTTCCTCTACTGCCTCTTCCTATCTTTCCTTATCACTTACTGCACTCAGCCTCTAAGACCATACATGCTTCTCCAGGCATATTGAGCCCCTTCTAGTACAAGTTGTCCGTAGAGTGGGACAACGTATCCCTAGTGAGAATCCTTATGAACTCAGTAGCCCTCATGGGGTGACACATAAGCTACATTTTAAAGAGGAAAGATTGATAGATAGATAGATAGATAGATAGATAGATAGATAGATAGATAGATAGATAGATAGATAGTATGTGTGTGTGTGTGTGTGTGTGTGTGTGTGTGTGTGTGTGTGTGTATTTGTAAAGGTCTACAGTGGCACTACTACTATGTGACTATTATATACCCACTATGTGTTATGGAAAAACTACTAACCCAATGCCAAATTTCTTTTGTGGATAGGTCTTCCTCCAAAGGACTGAATATCCTGAATTTTTCCTGCTGTGCCTCTCATACATAATGTCAATGTTTATACTTAATACATATATGTAATAGTTATGCCAATAAGGTAAAATTCTAGATCTACAGCAGAAGGAAACCCATAGATACATAAGTGATTGTTACAGGAGCATGGTGATAAGATATGAAGGAAAGATTCAAAGTGTCACAGGGACCTGGAAGAGAAGAAGAGGGAATGGGTGGGGCAAGAAGCTTCCTGGGTGGGGGAAGGATTAATTATGGCTGGACATTGTCAGGACAAGAAGCTGAATGGAGGAGTGGAGAGGTAGCATAGACACGGGGCACAGGACAGAGCAGTTGGTATCTGGAAGGAGATTACGGTTTGGAATCAAGACAACTTGTTTGACCCACCTTGTCTGTTTTGTCATCGTTTCCCAAATATGTGTCATAAAAAGTCACAAAAGGTTGGAGAGAGGCTGGAGTGATGATTCTGTCAGTAAAGGTGTTCCTTTGATGGCATGAAGGGTTTGATCCTTGGGATCCATACTAACAAACAAATAAAACATAGCTATGGCGCCCTGTGTTTGTAGTCTCTGCACTGAGATGACAGAGACAGGTTGATCCCTAGGGCTCCCTGGACAAGTGGTTTAGCCTACTTGGTGAGCTCCAGGACAGTAGGAGACCTTGTCTTTTAAAAATAAGGTGAATAAGGCCTGAAAAACAACAGCTGAGGTTGTCTTCTGGTACACACACACACACACACACACACACACACACACCACCCAGGCTTAGAGCAGGGTGATGGGATGCTGTTTGTTGGAGTTAGGAGCCCTCCAGGGGATGGATTTTCAGTGTGAGAGGCCAGAGGAAGAAAGGAGAAAACTACTAGATTTCTGAAGTAAGACCTAGGCTTACGGGGAGGCTGGAGTGTCGGGCTGGATAAGGGATAAAGATGCAGAGCAGAGAGACTGGTGGGTCTTGGGAATTGTGCATTAAAAAACAAACAAACAAACAAACAAAGTAATACATGTGATCAAGCTAAAGGAGCCATTGGCAAGGGAACCAAGAACTTGTGTGTGTGTGTGTGTGTGTGTGTGTGTGTGTGTGTGTGTTAATTTTATTCCTTGTTTGATATATTTCTGCACTCTATTTGCCTCTAAATTTTCCATTCACCTTTCTTCCTCCCCATCTCCAGTCACCTGGGGTTTGTCTCCTTGAGCCTTGAGAAATGGAACACAGACACCCCCACAAGCACCTGTAACAGTAATAGCCATTATCTCTTGGTGAACACTCCATAGCCTCAGGCAAGTGCAGCCTTCAGCCTGTGAGCCCCATGAGTCCCAGAATAGCTCTGAGGGAAGCTCAAAACAAACTTACTTAAAAACATTACAGGATTTGTTTGTGATTTTTTTTTCCTTTTCCCTTAGGTAACTCAACCACATTGTTCTTGAGCATGAACTATATTGATGACATCATGCCATGATGTCAAAAGGCTGGACACCCTGATGGAGGATGGATTTCTGCCAAGTGCTTGCGTCATTCGGACATCTGAGGTTGCAGCAGGGGTCAGTGGGCAGGAGTGCACACAATCAGAGGATGCAGAGTTTCTCTGGCTTGCTACAGTGACATCTGTCTTCCAAGAATCCATTCGTAAACACAGTCCCTACCTTCCACTCCTATCTGCTTAGTTCCCTTGTGCTCTTGTACGATGGTGGGAGGAGACGTTAAGTTTATAAAGAAAATCCATCATTTCTCATCACCGTGGAGACTGGGAAGTCCCGGGTCAAGGAGCTGACCTTGGCAAAGGCCTTGCTGATGAGTCAGCCCATGGTGGGAGGCAGAAGAAATGGATTTGATAACAAACTCATCAGTTCTGACAGCATGGATCCATTCGCAAAGACAAGCCTCTCAAGACTGAGCCCCATCTCATAGCTCAGCACCACTGCCTTGAGTAAAAAGTGTTCAACATACGAATTTGAGGGGCCATATTCAAACCACAGCATTACAATGTTACAAAACTGTAAAATGCTGCCAACATGCAGGCATGGAAAGTCATTTAAATTCTACAGCATACTCCAGCACATGTCAGTCACCAGAGCTGGCATGTGCAGTGAGCGACGAGTTGTGTTTATGTGGTCCCCATATGGGAACAAGTGCTATGCCAGTAGGGGAGCAGAACATTCCCCATCCCTCTACAAACACTACCCACTCACTTGGATTTGAATTAATTACTACATTATAGCTGTGAGCATCTTCACACCCATGCCAGGCTGAAGAGACCTCACATTTGTACTATGTGGACTCTATAAATTCACAGACCACTGCAGGGTCACAGGAGAGCAAAGTCGTCACTACTTAGGGGCAAGCAGAGGACAGTACTCCCCTCCCTCACTTCCCCCACCCCTTTGGTTTTTCGAGACAGGGTTTCTCTGTGTAGCCCTGGTTGTCTTGGAACTCGCTTTGTAGACCAGTCTCGTCTGGAACTCATAGAGAGATCCACCTGTCTCTGCCCCTTGAGAATGCTGGGATTAAAGATGTGCAGAGATGTCTCAGAAGTTAAGAGCACTGACTGTTCTTCCAGAGGTCTAGTTCAAATCCCAGCAACCACATGGTGGCTCAGAACCATCTATAACAGGATATGGTTGTCTCTTCTGGTGGATATGAAGACAGAGTACTCATATATATTAAATAACTAGGTTAATTAATTAATTAATTAATTAAAGGTGTGCACCACCACCTCCAGCTTTTCTACCACTGCCAGTGATTCTGATTGTTTTGTGCTGGGTTCTTCTTATGCCTGATTCCTGTTCTAAACACTTCCTGGCCCCTGAGGGCATGTATTGCTGCTATCTTGTAGGCCAAGAGAATTATATCTCTGTAGCAAGAATAGCTAACTTGCAGTGGTGGCTTTAAAATATGATCCCACATCCTTTGATCATCCTTTGTTTGAAAGGTGGGTCCTTAAGACTCCTTCCTAGGTCCCCAGTGTGAGTATGGGAAGCATTTGCTGACTTTGGCAGAAGAATGTGGCCCAAGCCATGGTGTCAGAGTTCAGTGGCAAGAAGCAATGTGGCTTTTTCCTCTTCAGTTTCTCTGTAAGTAACACATTCTAGGTACGATGGTTAACAGTGTGTGAACTTGACAGTGTCTAGAATCACTTAGGAGAAACCTTCTGGGCATGACTGTGGGGCAAGTTTCTAGATTAGGTGGGAGGGATCATCTTAACTGTGCACCATTGCCTGGAATGGGGTCCTGGATTGAATCAAATGAGCTAAGTACTAGAAACCATAGCCTTAGTTTGCTGACCATAAGTACAATGTGACCAGCCGCTTTGCACTCTTGCCACAATAACCAATCTGTCAAAACAGACTGTACCATCAAGCTGTAAACTAAAACAAGTTTTTCCTTAAGTTGCTTCGGTGAGGTAACTGATCATGGCAAAGAAAGGGAAAAAAAGTAATAATGCATCAAGACAGTGGCTCTCAACCTTCCTAATGCTGGGACCCTTTAATACAGTTCCTCACGTTGTGGTGACCCCCCCCCCCCAACCATAAAAACTATTTACATTGCTATTTCATAACTCTAATTTTGCTACTGTTACAAATCCTATAATGCAAATATTTTGGGAGACAGTTGTTCACCAGAAGGCTCAAGACCCACAGGTTGAGAACCTCTGCCGCAAGATGAAAAGGAAAGCCAGCTACCAGAAGGTGACCCTCTCATGCAGCCTCACACAGTGTTCCAGACAGCAAGAAAAGGAAAGGAGGCTTCTGCAGCAGTCATGAAGACAAGCCATTCAGCAAGTCTCATCTGAGTCTCTTGGTGATGCTGATGGTCCCAGTCACCATTGCCAGGGTAACCCACTCAGTTGGGTTTAATAGGATATGAGAAGAGGTCCTCTTGGCATTACCTGAGATGAAGATGTGATAGGAAGAAAGCAAGCAGGCATCTTGGAGCATGTGATGTAGTCGATGAGGAGGATAGAAACAGAGGCAGAAGCCCGGGCTCTGATTCACTATACAAGCTCTGGCTTACCTACTCAAATATGTCTTGCAGTAGTCATTACCATTTTTGTGTTATTTAAATTCTCCACTACCTAAGTTATTGTTATTTGGGGACTCTGTTACATCACTCAAACTGATACACTAATGCTAATCTGTGGCTAAGACAGGCAAAGAGCTACTCAGAGAGTTATATGCAAGCCATACACACACATGGCATGATACATACACTATTTAAGTCTTGCTTTACACCAAGTGTGCTCTCAGTTCTCAGGCACACTTAACTGCTGCTGATTAGTACCAATTTATGCAAAAGTGTCACTGAATCCCAAAGTCTGCAGAGACAGCAAATGAAATAAATTGTGTAAGTACACCAAGACCCTGGCATAGAATAAGCTTTCAACTAAGATTAGTCACTATGAATATGCAAATAATTATGCATGTGTTCGCAATGTGTTCGAGGCAGGATCCTCTACTGCTATAGAAGCCCCTCTGAGCCAGTCCTAGGTCACCCCCACTCTGCTTCACTCCCTTGCATGGGGTCAGGTTGACAATCATTGACCATGCAATGTCAGGTAAAGAAACTGAGGCCATGCAAAGCAAAGGTTAGCCTGCTGTGTGTAGGATGGAATGAAGGCAGACTATCCACTCCCCAGTGGAGCATACATAAAAGCTCAAGCCCTTGTGTTCCCTTTGCCTTGGTGACCTTCCACAAATAGAATTGTTTCTTCCAGAACATTCTATGAGTTAACACTAGACAGTCATGGGCAGTGATTTGTTGAAACCTTCAGGAAGGTAAATGTGTGTTGGTATCCTTGGTTTACCAAGCAGACCCCTAAAGCTCAGTGAGAGTCACCAACTTGCCCAGATCACCCTGATAGCTAAGGGTTAAAGCCATATAAAGCTTCAGGCCTCCTTTCCCTGAGCCAATGGCATTGTTCAAGGGTCTCTTGTCTTATGCCAAGTGTAGGCAGCCAAATAGAAGCTGGGAACCAAGCTAGTAGCCCAATTGTCTTGATGACCTTGTGGGAATCTATGCATCCCTGGAAAATGTATTAAGCTAAACTTTTGTTGGAATAAAATACCTTAAGCTGGATAGTTTATGAGCAATAAAAAAATGTATCACTCATCATTCTTGGAGCCCTGAGTTCCAAACACAAGGGGCCAACAGAGTTGCATATCTCCCTGATCCATTTCACATGAGGGAAGGAACAAGGGAGACTATTTGGGCCTCATTTATCAAGGTACCACCCAGTGAGAGCAGACACAATGTTGCTCCTTGAGTCAGCAGCACACAGGAACGCACAGGAGGGAAAAGCTAACAGCTGCTGACCATGGCCACTGGATGCAGCACTCTGGGGACAGTCATTGACTTCATTACTTAGTTTTAATTTTCTCTCTTGAAAATACCATCTATACTATTGGTATTCTCCCTTTTCTCTGTCTATATGTCTACGAAGCCACAGGATCTGTGGTGTGCCGAGGTCCCCTGGCCTATGGAACCGGGGTAGGGTCCAGTCTGAGTGATCCCTACCCACTGTTTCCTGAGCTGTGATTTCTATAGGCTTCATTGTTAGTTTGCTTCTGGATAGCTACTCAGCTTGAAGGTGACATGTCTCTCCCAAGCTTATGTCTACGAACATCTGGTCCCCAGCTGATGACACTGTTCTGGGAAGTTGTGGACTCCTTCCGAGATGAGGGCCACTGGGTTGAGGGGCCTTTACATTTATAGTCCAGCACCACTTCCTGTCTCATCTCTGCTTCCTGCTTCACTTAATGTGAAGGAGTAGCTAGCTGTGTGGTCCTGCTGCCATGCTTCACCAGTGTGCCTTCCTGGCCAGGATGAACTGCATGCCCTCCAGCTGTAAGCACAAACAAAGTCATCTTTCTTTAAAAAACGCTTCTTTTATCACAGTGACGATGTTTTATGAGAGATCTATCCTGGCAATGGCCAAATCCAGCAGACAGCCTTGGAACGTTGAAAGGGAAAGACAATCAGGGCTTATGTTCCTATGTCAGCTTTTCCAGAGAGGGAGAAGGGAAAGGAAGAATTACTGTGGGGTCTCATGTCACCCCAAGGCTGAGAATCAGGGGATGTGACTCATTGTGAGAATGCCCACCAAGTATCAGTCAGGGACCACACTGAGGACAGACACGTGGTCTCCAGCACCCAGATGTTCACAGTGAAAAAGCAAAGTGATTAGGCGACCCTAGAATCTCTGTATGCTTTTCTGTGGTTTGGATGTATCCCCTAGATTTGATATGTTGAAGACTTAAATTCACACGCCGGTGACATTTAGAGATGGAACTTTAGTGTAATAATTGGAGATAGCTGAGATTGTGAAGGTCGAGACACCATGATGGTATTACAGTAGATACCTGAGCTGGCACAGGTGTTGACTTCGGGTTTTACTCCTATGACCAGACACCATGACCAAGGCAACTCTTATAAAGACAAAATTTAATTGGGGCTGGCTTACAGGTTCCGAGGTTTAATCCATTATCATCAAGGCAAGGACATGGCAGCCTCCAGGCAGGCATGGTACAGGAGGAGCTGAGAGTTCTACATCTTCATCTGAAGGCTGCTAGCAGAATACTGACTTCCAGGCAGCTAGGTTGAGGGTCTTAAAGCCCACACCCACAGTGACACACCTCCAACAGGGCCACACCTTCTAATAGTGCCACTCCTGGGCTAGAGCATATACAGACCATCACAGGTGGTGTCTTATATGTATACTCTGCTATACTATCTTGTAACAGAAAGGCTACCATCCATGTTGTTAGCACCACGTCCTTAGAATTCCTGGTCTCTAGACCATTAGAAAAACAAATTCTCGCTATATAAATGATCTACTTCCAGGCACTTTGTTACATCACTCATAGGCTAAAACGGAGCCCCTTGGTCATGCATGCTCTCTCCTTACATCTTCCCCATCCCTCCCTCCCATTAGCACAGCAGTTCTCAACCACCTTTCCCAGGGCTCACCTAAGACCATCAGCAAACACAGGTATTTATGATTCATAACAGTAGCAAAATTACAGCTATGAAGTAGCAACGAAAATGTCTTTATGGTTGTGGGGTCACCACAACATGAGGAATTGTGTCAAAGGCTCGTGTTAACATAATATCCTTTGAAGCTGGGCATGCTGCCCCACGCCTTTAGTCCCAGCACCCAGGAGGCAGAGACAGGTGATCTCTGAGTTCGAGGCCAGCCCGGTCTACAGAGTGACCAAGACAGCTAGGGCTACACAGAGAAACCCTGTCTCAAAACCAAAAACCACAAACAAACCATAATTCCATTTTGAATTCCTACCTGGGCTGCTTTGCCTGTGCTCAGTCTGGAGGAGCCCCAGAATGTGCTTAGAAACTGGAGAAGGAGTCTCTGCCTTGTCTAGTACTTTTTTTTCCCCACACACCCCAGTGAAGGAAGAGCACACAACTCTACGGCTCTATGAGGAGGACAGAGTAAGGGCGGGGAAGAGCCACTAGGAGGAAGCTGGTGGGAGGCAATGAGGTAGGCCTCTGTGGGATCCAACAGAGATGTGGGAAGGGTTTCCAGTGTTCACGGTTGCAGGCTCCTATCAAACTGCCCACACGTTCCTTCAGGAGGATGTGTGGCTTCTGAGTCATGCAGAGATGCCAGCTATGTGGCTGTGGTAAAGGATCTTCTGCAGGAAGGCCAATTGAGGAACTGACACCGGAACCTTCTCAAGTGGCCTAAATGTCTGCAAGCCATCCAAGTGCATCCGCTCTTCCCTTGATGCCTTGCAACCAGCTAGCATTCCACGCAGACAAGCGATTCTCATATGCTCACGACTACTCCCCAAAGCTCCATAGTCTCTACATGTGAAGACTGGCCTTCTCCAGCCGCTAGGCTATATACCTCTGCAACAGGAATAACCTGCCTCCTTGTTCTTCAAGAGTGTAATGTTTTCCCAACCTCCAGCTTCTTCCATGGCTGCCTCCACCTTAGCCTCTGAATGGATAGAATGCTTTCTTCACACTTTGTGCCTAAGCAGAGACCCCACCCCCACCCCAGCTTTAGCCCCTCTGCTTTCCAGGCTCTGCATTTGTGCAATGCTCTCTTTACGGCTCTGCTCTGTGTCTGTGTGGCAGGCCCACCTACCTTCAGACTCTCACCTTGTGCAAATGCATACCTCCCCTCCCAGCCCCATTCTTGTGCAACAGTCTTTTTGGTCTTAATACTCTACACTTGAGCAACTTCACCCTCTCTCAGCTCTGTAGCTATGGAATGTCTTACCTTTAGGCTCTACGCCTGAGCCACAGCTTGCCCAATCTTCACGTCGTGCACCTGTGTGATGGCCTTTCCCCTGCAGGCTCTGGACAGTGTACAGTGGCCCCACCTCCGAGTTTGGTACCTGTGCAATGCCTTCCCCGTCTTCTAGCTCTGTTCTTGTGTGAGGTCCTTTCCTATCTCTAGTCCTTGTATTTGTTACATGGCCTTCTTCACCTTCAGAGTCCACATGTGTACACTGACCACCGCCATCATTACCAACACACACACACACACACACACACACACACACACACACACACACACA
>JADRCD010160419.1:0-13257 GCA_019843815.1 Montemys delectorum | reverse complement strand
CAGTGTTCTAACCACTGTGCAGTCTCCCCAGCCTCACTCTTGACATCTTATATGACTTCAGTACACTTGTAAAGACCATGAGATTAACATGGGAGGTGGAAAATCCAGAATCAAAGGGCATCCTTGGCTACATTACAAATTCAAAGCCAGCTTGAGCTATATAAACCCTATCTCAATAAAATGAAAACATTTATATGTTAATGCCAGCTTTCATTTGCAGCGCATATTTTCCCACCAGGGTTCAGGATACAACCTAGAACACCATGTTGCTGGAGACCCAACCCAGAGCCCTCTGAGTCCTAAGCAAGTGTTCTATCACTACACCAACAAAGAAATCCCTACATTTGAGTCTCTGTGATGTTCTCTTTATGTTTAGACTGAGATTCTGTGATTGGGAAGGGGTAGGAATGGAGAACACACGGCAATGGCCTGCCCTTCTTATTCCAGCAGATCAAGAGGGACACACTATCAACTTGTAACACTAGTGTCAAGCCATTTACAGAGTGTGCATGCTGCATTTCTCTCCCTGATATTACTATTTTCCTTTGTTCATACTTTGCTTGCAGAAATGTCCTATAAATCTAACTCCTATTGGAGGTATGGGGTTAGCATATATAATCCCCATCTCCTGGCAGAATAATAAAATATTACTTGAAATCCTTGAGTAAGAAAGATTTGCCACCCCTCTCACCACTTTCTATTTGTTCATTTATATTTATTGGTATGGATGCATGTATATTTCTTTTGTACTTGGTGTTACGGCTCTGTTTTTCCAGCTTCATCTGTGGGAAGCTCTTCTTGCCTGCTTGCTTTTGATAAGCCCCATCATTGTAGATATAAATTTTTTGCAGCCTGTTTTAATAAACGTTCAACTTCTCTTGCCAACCACCCGCCAGAGGTAGTGGAAGAGAAAAGTTGTTAGGAGATGGGGGACATGGACCTGTTTAGCAATAGTTCTTTGGGGGTGAGCTCAATTTTCTTTGTTCAGTCCCAAAGCAAACACCAGATACAAATCAGCAACTGCAGTCCAGTCCTCTCAGCAGGCAGACACCACACATGAACCAGCAGCTATAGTTCAATCCTGAAGAAAAGGCAAGGTTCACCAACTGGCCCGAGGAAAGGTTGCAGAAGCAGCAAGAAGCCACAGGAACTCCATGAGATCCAGCTGTAAGGCACTTTCTCAATTAGTCATCAAGGGGGAGAGGGTCTATTGTGGGTGGTGCCATCCCTCAACTGATAGTCGTGGGTTCTATAAGAAAGCAAGCTGAGCAAATCAAGGGAAGGAAGCCAGTAAGTAATATCCCTCCATGGCCTCTGCATCAGCTTCTGCTTCCTGACCTGTTTGAGGTCCAGTCTTGACTTCTTTTGGTGATGAACAGCAATGTAGAAATGTAAACTGAATAAACCCTTTCCTCCCCAACTTGCTTCTTGGTCATGATGTTTGAGAGGGAGAGCAATCTTGCTATATGGCTTCCAATGCACATCCTGCTCCACAGCACACCTGCCCCATCCTCCCGAGTGAAGGGATTACACACATGCACTTCTCCGTTTACTCAATTCTAACTCTAACAAGTTTCTGAAGTTCTTTAGCTCTTCCTAGAGCCCAGAATCCCCAGACAAAGTCCCAATTCTCTGTTATGAAAGACCCCCAGAGCTGGGGAGACCCTCACTCAAGTCTCGGGACGAAGCGACCACCCAATAACTCACGAGAGACTGTTCTTGCTGCAAGCACACGAGGTTTATTCACGGGTACCGGGGTCGATCTTGTAACCTTACAGGCCAGAGGAGTTCGACCCCGAGCACAAGAAGTAAGGGGTATTTAAAGGGAAAAACCACAAAGTAGGGGAGTAAGGGGGTTACCAAGGAAACATTCTAAGAGATCCAGCCCCTAATTGAGTCAGAGCCACAAGGAGAACATTCTGCACTTTCATTGTCACAAGAATGTGGTTTGGACAATGGTTATTCTTTTCGTGGTTGACCACCCAGGTGATTCATATCTTGCTTCTTGTGTGGACCCCCAACTAGGAGCCTTGCGACTAACAAGCTACAGAAGTTTTCCTCTGACTTCTTAAGTAAAGGTTATACACTATATACTACCACATTTCTAATAAATGCTCTTATTTTTAAAACTCTAAAATTCTCCACCCTTACAGTTATTCACTCTGCATAACCACTGTAAGCCTGAAGGAAGACATTCTCAGATTTTATTGTCTCACTTTAACTTCCTTTGTTCCACAACTCTCCTTGATTCTTGACCTCACCTGTCATATCCCAAAATAACTCTAGCCACTAAATTTCCGCAGAACTCTTGGGGGGGAGATGGTGAGGGGAGGAGGGTTTCTGGGAGCATCTATTAATTGGCTATTTGTCTGCGACAAGGGAGAGCCAGATCTCAACAGTGAGATCCTTGGCTGCAGGCAACTGAAGACTGGACCTGGGATGAATCTGAGTCTCTTGATTTATCAAAACCCATGACCGCTTCAGTCTAAAGCAGTGCAGACAACTTTCTACTGTTTGTTGGGTTCTACCACCAAAGGGTGCCCAGCACCCCCAGAGTTCCTAATACTCTTTCTTGCAAACATGAGGAGGGGAGAGGATTCAGCCAGCATCCCTGCTCACTGGTCTCTAAGTGGATGTGGCATTCATCCTAGTCCCCAAGGATCTTGTCTAATTGGCATTGTCTGTCTCTCTTGAATGACATCTGGAACACAGCTTCTCTCTAGCTGGGAATACCTGAAGCCCCTGCTTGCCTTGTTTGTGTGTACTGAGAGTCTGGTTACTGATTATTTGCAAGGTTGGGTTCTAAAACAAGACATTTAGTTTTATTCTTGAGATCTGAAGATGCCAGTTAAAATGGAAATGATCCTGCTGAGAACAGGACACTTCTCCAATTCTGGGCTGTTAAACTGAGTTTGTCCCACAACATGTATTTCTGGCACAAGTCCCCTCAGAACTGCATGGAGACCCTTCCATGGTCCCAGAAACATCAATTTAGGGCACCACAGGCTGTAGGGTCTCCAAAGGCTTGGGTGCTGCCCTTTTGACCCGGCCCACACAGACTGAAGAAGATGCAGACAGGCATTGCTTAGCCTCAGTGATGGAGCACCTGAGTAGGAGGTTCAGCAAGGCTGTGGGGGGATCACCTGTGGGAAGCAACAGGGAGAGCTGAAGAAAAGATACACCATTTGAGGAATAACCCTGGAGAGGCTAGAGAATTGGGCACAGGGGTTAGGTTGGAAGCAAATATAGGTGGTTGTTACTCGGACTGCAAAGAGGTGGGGTCAAGAGCAGAGAAAAACCGCCACGGAAGTTGGAAAACTCCTATGTAAAGAACCCTTCTCTTGCTCTTTCTTGATGCCCCTCCAAGGAACTATAGAAGACCCCTTGTTGGTATCGTTTTTGGTTCTGTAGCTCCTGTTACAGTTGTGCCTACCCACCCCTCCCCTAGTTTATCTACCCACCCCTCCAAATGGGAGCTCCAAGTAGCCGGGTATCTCTGAGCTTTGTAAATTCAGTGTCACACACAGTTCCCAAGGTGCTTAAGACCCTCAGAAAGTGTATATTGAGCAGCCAGCCAGGGAATGGTACCTTTTCCTTCTTGAGGGCAACATGGACATCATCTGACAACAGCTGAGGAAAGTGGATCTCTTGAAGAAGGCGCTCTATGTAGAGAGCCTTGGACTGTCCTGAGAACCTCTGTGGGAGAAGCAATGAGGTCAGCAGCATCAGGGAAGATGTCTATGAGAACAGAAAATAGTGTCACAGGAGAAGGAAAAGACGTGAGAGAGTGGGGGCTGTATTCCTGAAGACTGAAGACACTACAGAGAATCTGTCGCTTCCGGCAGTACCAAAATCGCGAGGTATAAAGAAAAACTGAGTTAAAAGAGTTGGTGGTAAACCATCACATGCCCATAATGAATGGCAAATTGGTGAGATTTACAACTGGGTTCCAACAACCCTACAGGTCAATGATCAAGGATAGCAACCTTCAAGGCCATCTATCATGCTCTCTGGTCAGCAGCCATTCTCAACCCTCTCTAGCATTAGTGTCTTCTTTTCCACTGGATAACTGTTCATGTTAATTCTAGGGGCCGTAAGATATAATCAAGCCCATCTCCCATCCCATCCCATCCCAAAGTCAATTTGACAACACACAAAACAGGTGGGAAGAGCACCCTTTCCCCAGGAAGACAGTGATTGGTTCAAGGTTGTGCATGTGACCCAAGACAAGCCAATAGGAGCCCTCTGCCAGGCACTCCTCAAGTCACCAGGAACAGAGAGACTCCCTCCCACTGAGGTTGCTAAATGCCAGGAAGTTAGACTAACTAACTTTAGCTTAGAGGAATACAAGTTGGGTTTCTTTTTTGCTTTATTTGTTTTTGTTATTTCGTTGTTTTGAGACAGGTTTTCTCTGTGTAGTCCTGGCTGTCCTGGAACTCAGATATCTGCCTGTCTGCCTCTGGAGCTGAGATTAAAGATGTGCACCACCACTGCCCTGCTAAAAGTTTGGTTTCTGTTGCATCCTTGAAACTTAAAGGTTGTCACCTGGAGGTTATAGTTACACACTCATGTACTGATCAGGGGCACAGAGGTCCTTGTACTCACCCAAAGCACTAAGGGAACCAGGAATGTGAATCACACATCTTTATCTCCTCCATGAAGGAGATAAACATCAAATACCTGCATTCCATCCAGAAAGCCGAGGGTGGATTTTGTTAACAACCTGGGGACCTTTTGCTGTCTGTGGAGGTCGACCTCCCTCACTTTTGCCATAGAGAGAGGCCTCACCCAAATTCCCCAGAATGTTTATCTCGGACTCTTCCCTCCCTAGACTATTACCATCCTTCGGGAAGATGTCACATGTACTCTGTGGCCTACTAACCTCTATGATCAGAGGCCACACTAGATTCTAGGCCCGTTAGCTACAGAACTCAGCCACAACATCACTTTGTAAAAGAGTTTCTATGTAGTCACACCTTCAGCTTTATTGTGCACCTGGAATTGGACTGATTGGATTGATTGTTGCCTGGAAACCCTTTCCAAAACTGTACTGTTTTGGAAATATGCCCACAATGAACCACTTTGCATTAGACTCCCTGAAGTCTGATCCCAGTTGGTAAAGTCAATCTACACTGATAAGTTTTCATTCTTATCTATTCTCATGGTTTGCTTCCCTATATGACACCTGCGGAGACCTCCCTCAACGGACCTGTGTGTGAATCCATGCAGACTAGAGGTTATGCCCGAGAAAGAAGTGGAAAAAATAGCCCTTGCCCCTACAACCCTCCCTGACTTTGCAAAAATACTCTCTGTGGACATCTAGGGTTGGGGGCTTCCCATCACTCTCTGACCTGCAACATGGTCAGGGCCCTTCAGAAGAGTTTGGAGTTGTCAATGTGGTGGTCTAGCCTGTGGTTCTGTAGAATCTTCCTCAGCAGCGCATGGGCCCCAGTACTCACTGTGTTCAACACCCACTTGGTACTTAACTCACGCTGGAACTTCTAAAATGCAAACATGGGAGAACACCTGAAGTTAGAGGCTGGGAAAGAAACAGGATGAGAGAGCCTCCTGTGGTAGGAAATCAGACACCAAAATGCAGATCATTCCTTTGATGAGACCAGGCTTTAACAATCATTTTGACTTTTTATTCTATTCTTGTGAGGGCTAAACTTAACCCAGAAGCCCCAGTTACCCAAGGTCAGATTACTTCCTAATGCTAGAGCTGCTTTTGTAAGATAACAAACCACCTGTTTTCCCTTCAGTAAACAAGGGTGCTTGCCCCAACTGCATAGGATGTGCTTGATCACAGGTAGGTGGCAGGTGCGTAGGCAGGAAGTACATCAGAAAGTGTGTGTGTCCCTGATTGGATGAAGGCAGGATGTACACAGCTGTATGGATTTGGCCTTTATACACACCCAATTAAAGTAACTCAGTGTCACCTCGGTTAACCCTGGGTATGGACAGAGCTAGAGTCCATCCTCCTGGCCAGTATTTAATAACACTTGTTTTAATTAGGATTTGGTCTTTCTCCTAGACATCTTGAGGTTTAACATTCTACTTTATTTTTAAAAACATGTTATTGTATGTTTAACATGTATGCATGTATGTGTCTTTGTACCACATGAATGTTGTGAACCTGGAGGCCAGAAGAGGGTATCAGATTACTTGGAGTTGAGGCTACTGACAGCTCTTATCTGCCATGCAGATGCTGTCAGTTAAACCTGGGTCTTCTGGAAGAGCAAGAAGTGCTCATAAATGCTAGGACATCTCTCCAACCCCCAAATTTTTATTTGACCATTGGGGGCATCCATAGATCCTATGGTGTGGGAGGAGGAAATTACTGGGCACTTATCTACTAGTCACTCTGAAGGCAGAGGTGATGCCTAATTCTATTCCAGAGTCTCAATCCTTCTGACAGTATGAAATTGTCATAAAAACCCTTGGAAGAGTGTATGATAGAACCTTTTTTGTTCATCTTTAAAAGATTTTCTTTATATTCTGTTTATCTGTGTGTGTGCCTGTGAGACATAGAATGCCTGTGGAAGTCTGAGGACAACCAATGGGAGTTCAGTCTCTCCTTCCACCGCTTAGGCCCTAAGGATTGAACTGAGATCATTATCAGTTTTGTTGACAAGCACCTTTACTCACTGAGCCATTTTACCTCCCTGACCTTTCTTTTTTTTTTTTTTTTTTTAATTGAGACAGAGACTCTGTGTGGTCCAGTCTGGTCTCAGCCTCCCAAGTACTGTTATTGTAAGTATGCAGCAACACACCTAGATATGCTAAGTCTAGTATTACCATTACTATCATTTTCATCATTACATGGATGGCAGGGATTGAACTCCATTTCCAGGCTTGTGCAGCAAGCGTTTTTACCCACTGAGCCATCTCACTGGCCCTTTACTGAAACATTTAACAAGTGCATGACATGGATGCTGAGTAAGAGAACAATCAGATTGGTTGGTTCTCTGTCATCTAGGAAAAGGGAATGCCAGTTGAGGGATTGTTTTCATCGGATTGAACTGTAGGCATGTCTGTGGGGCATGCTCTTGATTAATGATTGATATGAAAGGCCCCTCCTGTGTCAAGGGCCATCCCTGGGCAGCTATTATGGGAAATAGAAGAAAGCAAACTTTGCAGGCCATGGAGAGCAAGCCAGTGACCTGCATTCTCTATGGCTTCTGCTTTAGTTTCTGCCCTGGCGTCCCTCACCAATGGAGGGACCTGTGAGTTGTGAGATTCGATAAACACTTCTCTCTGATGCTGCTATGGTTATGGTGTTTTATCACAGCAATAGAAACCCTAACTGAGACAGGTGCTATATGCCATTACCACACTGCCTGTAGGAAAGAAGCCAATTAAGTCTGGGTTATATTATTAGCCATTTATCCCCTAAGTATCACTAACAAATTAAAGTTTACATGATTGAATTTAAAATTCAGATAGAAAAATAGATCTGTAATTATAGTTAAGAAAGTCCTTAATATTTAATGGAGGACTGGACCTTCCAAATATTAACAATGCCATAAACACTCTATAATTAAGCTCTTGAAAATAGCACATCAAAGGACAGACCAATGGAACTAAACAGAAGATCCAGAATGTGCCGGGTAGCAGTAGCGCACACTTTTAATCCCAGCATTTGGGAGGCAGAAGTAGGCAGATTTCTGAGTTTACAGAGCAAATTCCAAGACAGCCAAAGCTTGTCAACCTTGTGTTTAAAAAAAAAAAAAGAAAAGAAGAAAGAAAGGAAAGAAGGAAGGAGGGGGAAGAGAGAAAGAGAAGGGGAGAGATAAAGAGAGAGAGAGAGAGCAAGCCAGAATGCTTCACACATTACAAAAATACATGCAAACTCATTGTATTATTATGAACCAGTGCACACAGAACTTGAGTATATGGCACACATAACATACTAAGTCACTCAAGCTAGACTTAAAGATGAAACTGAGACAATTGTGGTTGTTTGGAAAGAGTGACCCCCATAGACTCATATGTCTAAATATGGAACTGTTTGGGAAGGATTAGGAGGTGTGGCTTTGTTGGAGATGTGTCACTGGGAGTGCTGTGGGCTTGAAGGTTTCAAAAGCCCACACCACTCCCAGATAACTTTCTCTGTTTCTTGGTTGTTTCAACATGTAATCTCTCAGCTACTGGTTTAACACCATGCCTGCCTGCCTGTTGCTATGCTCTCTGTACCATGATGGTCATGGACTCATCCTCTAAAACTGTAAACAGGCCTCCAATTGAATGCTGTCTTTTGTAAGTTGCCTTAGTCATAGCAATAGTAAATTAAGTAAGGAAATTAGATAGTTGCTTGGGAAAATATAAATGGGTCCATCCCCAAGAGTAAACAAAATTCTTAAGAAACACAAAAAGAAACACTCAGGTGCCATACCAGCATGGGTGTGGGGAGCTTTCTGTGCTTCAAGACCCAAATGGTAACAAAAGCTTAACAAATTCAACCTGAGACAAATTAATGCTGACTTTTTTTGCAGATTAAAGCCAAAAGAACATATTTACAACATATATGAGAAATAGAACACTAATAGCTTTATAAAGAACTCAAGATCAAGGGTCAGAAAAGATTTAAAAGTCTGTTAGAAAAAGGAGCAAAAGCTGGGCATGGTAGCTGACATCTGTAATCCCAGCACTCTGGAGGCAGAAAGGATTTTTATGGATTTGACACTCATGGATTTACACAGGGAGTTCCAGGACAACTGAGAGGAGGGGTGAAGTGGTAGGGGAAGCAAAAGAGAGCAGGGAGGGGGTGGAGGAGAGCAGAGGGAGCAGAGGGGAACACAGGGACTCTGCTTCTCACATAATAGAGATACAGGCTGGGATGTGGCTCAGTAGCAAAGCATTTGCCTCGTGTGTGCAAAGGCCTGGGTGCTATTCCATTGCTTCAAAATGTCAATACATACTGTAACATACATGAAAATTACACAGGAATTCAATGTGTCACTGATCAAGGTGACAAATCCAGAAGTTAGACAAAAGTCTCTGGGAGGCCACCTGATCAGAGGAGGGGGGGGGAGAAGAACTGTAGGAGGGGGTAAACAGGAGAGGGACAGCGAGGGGATGTAAAGTGAATAAAGTAAAACAAAAGATAAATTAAATTAAATTAAAAAAGAGAAAAACCCTTTACTTTTCTGACATAGTAATAGAGACCACATAAGAGAAAAATCAATAGATACAGTCTCACATTATTATCAATATGTCATTAATTTAGACCTCTGGGATATGTTTAATGTAGTTAAACATTTTAGGACATTAGAGTTATTACAAAAAATATGAGAATTATCAATTTCCCAGCAATCTTAATGACTTTAACAGACATCTTTTTCTGGTAGGGAAGTATTTGTCATTAGGGCCTTAATATTTATGAAATGCTTGGTCTAAGTAAGTTTTGTTTGAATTGGACTGGATATGTACAAGGCTGCATTTTTATACACTTTATACCACCTGCCAAAAACGGAAGGATGAAGGATTGCTTTAATTTTAAAATGAAAAAAAAAAAGTCTCTGGGAGGCTGCATGGAGCCAACTGTCTCTAAACTGCAGCTATGAAAAAGGAAAGGAAAAAGAGCCTATGGAAGAAAACTACAGAATCTAACAAAGTGACATTGGTATTGCTCTTTGACAACTATCTAACATTTGTAGGTATTTATCTCAAAGAAACACTGGCCTTCCTCTACTCAAAGGATAAACAGGCTGAGAAAGAAATTAGGAAACAACACCTTTAACAATTATTACAAATAATGTAAAATATCTTGGTGTGACTCTAACTAAGCAAGTGAAAGATCTGTATGACAAGAACTTCAAGTCTCTGAAGAAAGAAATCGAAAAAGATCTCAGAAGATGGAAAGATTTCCCATGCTCATAGATTGGTAGGATTAATAGAGTAAAAATGGCCATCTTGCTGAAAACAATCTACAGATTCAATGCAATTCCCATCAAAATTTCAAATCAGTTCTTCCTAGAGTTAGAAAGAGTAATTTCCAAATTCATCTGGAATAACAAAAACTATTCTCAACAATAAAAGAACGTCTGGGGGAATCACTATCCCTGACCTCAAGCTGAACTACAGAGCAATTGTGATTAAAAAAAAAAAAAAACAACTGCATGGTATTGGTACAGTGATAGGCAGGAAGAACAGTGGAATAGAATTGAAGACCCAGAAATGAACCCACACACCTATGGTCCCTTGATCTTTGACAAAGGAGCTAAAACCATTCAGTGGAAACAAGAGCATTTTCAACAAATGGTGCTGGCTCAACTGGCGGTTAGCATGTAGAAGAATGCAAATTGATTCATTCTTTTTTCCTTGTACAAAGCTCAAGTCCAAATGGATCAAAGACCTCCACATAAAACCAGATACACTGAAAACAATAGAAAAGAAAGTGGGGAAGAGCCTTGAGCAAATAGGCACAGGGGAAAATTTTCTGAACAGAACACCAATAGCTTATGCTCTAAGATCAAGAATTGACAAGTGGGACCTCATAAAATTGCCAAGCTTCTGTAAGTCAAAGGACACTGTCAATAGGACAAAACGGCAACTGACAGATTGGGAAACGATCTTTACCAACCCTACATTCGATAAAGGGCTAATATTCAATATATACAAAGAACTCAAGAAGTTAGAGTTGAGAGACCAAATAACCCTATTATAAATGGGGTACAGAGAGCTAAACAAAGAATTCTCAACTGAGGAACACCGAATGGCTGAGAAGCAGCTAAAGAGATGTTCAATATCCTTTGAAATCAGGGAAATGCAAATCAAAACAACCCTGAGATTCCACCTCACACCAGTCAGAATGGCTAAGATCAAAACTCAGGACAGCAGATGCTGGTGAGGATGTGGAGAAAGAGGAGCACTCCTCCATTGCTGGTTTGCAATTGGGATTGCAAGCTGGTACAACCACTCTGGAAATCAGTTTGGCAGTTCCTCAGAAAATTGGACATAATACTACCTGAGGACCCAGCTATACCATTCCTGGGCATATACCCAGAAGATGCTCCAACATGTAATAAGGACACATGCTCCATCATGTTCATAGCAGCCTTATTTATAATAGCCAGAAGCTAGAAACAACCCAGATGTCCCTCAACAGAGGAATGGATATAGAAAATGTGGTACATTTACACAATGGAGTACTACTCAGCTATTAAAAACAGTGAATTCCTGAAATTCGTAGGCAAATGGATGGATCTGGAGAATATCATGCTGAGTGAGGTAACCCAATCAGAAAAGAACACACAAGGTATACACTCTCTGATAAGTGGTTATTAGCCCAGAAGTTCAGAGTACCCAAGATACAATTCATAGACCAAATGAAGCTCAAGAAGTAGGAAGACCACAGTGTGGATACTTTGCTCGTTCTTAGAAGGTGGATCAAAATGCCCAATGGAGGAGATACAGAGACAAAGTTTGGAGCAGAAACTGAAGGAAAGGCCATCCAGTGACTGTCCCACCTGGGGATCCTTCTCATATACAGTTACCAAACCCAGACACTATTGTAGATGCCAACAAGTGCTTGGTAACAGGAGCCTGTTATAGATGTCTCCTGAGAGGCTCTACCAGTGCCTGACAGATACAGAAGTGGATGCTCACAGCCATCCATTGGACTGAGCACAGGGTCCCCAATGAAGGAACTAGAGAAAGGACCCAAGGAGCTGAGGGGTTTGCAGCCCCATAGGAGGAACAACAATATGAACTAACCAATACCCCCAGAGCTCCCAGGGACTAAACTACCAACCTAGGAGTACACATGGTGGGACTCAAAACTTCAGCCCAATATGTAGCAGAGGATGGCCCTGTGCAGCATCAGTGAGAGGAGAGGCTCTTCTGAAGGCTCGAAGCCTGAGTTTAGAGGAATGCCAGGACAGGGAATCAGGAGCAGGTAGGTTAATGAACACGGGGAGAGGGGAGGATCGGATAGGGGTTTTCAGAAGGGAAATGAGGAGAGGGGATAAAAGTTGAAATGTCAATAAAAAAAATCTAATAAAAATTTAAAAAGAGAGAGAGACTTTATTAGAGGAAGTTGTGCATGTTGGAACATGCCTTTGTTTCCAGCCTTCAGGAGGCAGAGACAGTCGGATCTCTGTGAGTTTGAGGCCAGTCTGGTCTAAGAAGTGAGTTCCAGGACAGCCAGGGTGACACAAAGAAGCCCTGTCTCAGAAAAAATTTGGCGGTGGGGGAAGGGGAATAAAGGGTGAGTAATGAGGGACTGAAGAAATGGCTGACTGTGAAGAGCTCCTTCCCCTCTACTTCTAGATCTGAGCTAGATTCCCTGCACCCACACTGGGAGGTTCACAATCACCTGTAACTTCAGTTCCAGGAGATCTAATGCCCTCCTGTAGCCCATAGCACTGCACATGCATAGTGTACATGCAGACAAGCAGACACACACACACACACACACACACACACACAGAGAGAGAGAGAGAGAGAGAGAGAGAGAGAGAGAGAGAGAGAGAGAGAGAGATAATGAAATAAAAATGTAAAAATATATTAAAATACAGCCAAGCCATGCATGATGATGGATGTCTGTAATTCCATTATTCTGGAGCCTGAGGTAGGAGGGTTATGAGTTCAAGGCCAGTCTGGGCTTTGTAATAGATCTAGTCCAACTATGCTACATAGAAACCCTGTCTCAAAAAAAAAAAACTAAACATTTAACAACAAAAGAAAATTCATAAGTCCATAATGATGTTAAACAAATACAGTTGGGGTGGGGAGTGAATCAGCAGCTCCTTAGGAAAAAAAGCCAGTTCATGAATGTTTAAGAGGAACAGAGCTAGAAACAGAAAAATCACCAGTGAGAGTCACCGTGGGAAAAACTGAGTCAAGCGGAAATCAGCAGCACATGCGGAAACAATGGGTAAGGACGGCTGGGTGACAGGATGTGGAGAGACAGCAGCCATCACCACCACTGAATGGCCTCATGGCCTGGCCAAGGAAGAGACACACATGCCAGGGACTCCTGATGGGACATGCTAGTCTCCTAAGGGAAAAAAAAAAAAAAACGTTACATCTGAAAATGAGGAAAAGGCAACACAGCACCTTTGTACATTCTGGAACTGTGAGGTACGTTCCAGAAAAAGATTTGCCTCGATTTCTAAAACTATCAGTGCCATGAGAAACAAGGTAAAAAGAAAAAGACTGAGCCGGGCATGGTGGCGCACGCCTTTAGTCCCAGCACTTGGGAGGCAGAGGCAGGCGGATTTCTGAGTTCGAGGCCAGCCTGGTCTACAGAGT
>JADRCD010160416.1:0-35888 GCA_019843815.1 Montemys delectorum | reverse complement strand
CACACACACACACACACACACACAAACACACACACAAACAAAATTTTGTTGTTGTTGTTGTTGTTGTTGAACGCCTAATGGTGCGTTCATTTAGTCTCAATAGTTGAGAGGAAGAGGCAGGCAGATCTCCTGCTTTTGAGGCTAGTCTGGACTACATAGTGAGTTCCAGACTAGCCAGGGCTACCAAATGAGACTCTGTCCGGAAAACTTTTATAAAGAAAAACTAAAAAGGGGCTGGCGATGTAGCTCAGCGGTAGAGCACCTGCCTAGATTCTACCAGAGAGAGAGACCCAGGCAGTCTATTGGGTAAGAAATTCCAAATGAGACCTGGCTGGCTTGGTGTGGCATGTCTTTAATCCCAGCACTCTAGAGACAGAGACCAGTAGATCTCTGTAAGAATTAAAAAAAAAAAAGAAAAAGAAAAAGAAAAAAGACTACAAATGATAAAAGTAATGAACTAGATCTGAACTCTAAAACAAGTTTTCAGAGTGTGAAGACAGCTGTTACTGGTGCTGCTGGAGGAGGCTGTTACTGCAGGTGGGAGGTCATATAAGTTTCTCAGAATGACTCCTTGGGGGGGGGGGGACAAGTTTCATTCAGATTAAAAACATCAGCAATGAGTTCAGCAAGCAATGACGCAAACCTGTAATCCCAGAACTCAATAGGCAGAGGCAAGAGGATCAGGAATTCAAGGCCATCCTTGACTACATAGCAACTTCAAGGCCAGCCTGGACTACACAGGACTATGTCAAAACAAGAGGCCTCGAGGTATGATGTGTGCTCTTGTAATACCAGATCTCAAGTGGCAGAGGCAGGAGACCCTATGCAGTCTGGGAGTTCAAAGTCGATCTGAGTCACATAGGGAGTGCCTCTCTCAAGAAACAGCCATGCTTATATTATTATATCTTTTCTATGAAAAGCTAGTCATTATTATTTTAGACATCTCTTAAGATCACCAGGGAAGGCCCTTGGTCCTGTGAAGGTTCTATGCCCCAGGGTAGGGGAATGCCAGGGCCAGGAAGCGGGAGAGGGTAGGTTGGTGAAAAGGGGGAGGGGGAAGGAAACAGGGTTTGCTTTGTTTTGTTTGTTTGTTTGTTTTTTGTTTTTTCCCCTTTGAAAGAGAAACCGGGAAAGAAGAAATCATTTGAAATGTAATAAAAAAAAAATCAAATAAAAAAAAAAAAAAGATCACCAGGGAAGACAGTAACTTCACAAATAGGTCAAGACTACTGTCCAAACTCTCCTCTTAGCCAGGATGGAATCTGTCATCGGCCTCTCAGCCTCCTTACGGACAGAATGATGGCATTCACCAAAGCCCTTCCAGCAGGGACACTCTGTGAGAATGAACACTAGGGCCAATAATCCTAAGAATTTTGGTGGATTGAGAAGCCGCACAGAATATTATTATTTATAGATTTCAAATTTACATATTGGGGCCTTCTACTTGTAAAAAAAAAAATACTAGATTTGGGATTGGAGAGATGGCTCAGCAGTTAAGAGTGCTTCCAGGAGACCTGAATTCAGTTCCCAGTGGCTCACAACCTCCAAAAACTCCAATTGGGGGTCCAACACCCTCTTCTGGGTCTGTGGGGAACTCCACTTATTAGCATTCCTTCTAAGCTCTGTTCCACAGTTACCTGGCAATAGCCAGGTAATATCTAGCTTACTCTAAAGGAGACTGTTGGCCCCTCCTTGATCTCTTACTCTCTGCCCCTTCTCCCTCAATGTTCATCCCCCTACCCCCTCTTTCTCCATGTGTTCCTAACTGGCCAGCCTTCCCTCTACTGTCCTCTCCTCTCCTCCCCTCTCCTCTCCTCTCCTCTCCCCTTTCCCTCCCCTCTCCTTTCCTCTCTCCTTTCTCTTTCTCCTCCTCCTTTCTCTCTCTCTCTCTCTCTCTCTCTCTCTCTCTCTCTCTCTCTCTCTCTCTCCCTTCCCTCCCTCCCTCCCTCCCCTCCCTTCTTAACTCCCCTTCCCATGCCCTAAATAAATTCTATTCTATACAATACCCATCATGTGGCTGGTACCTCAGGGGAAGGATGCCTCTCAGCATGGTCCTCCTCCCATCTCACCATACCTCGCTCTGTCAAACATCCTTGGCTCCTTTTCTTTTTTAAAACACACAACACCACTAATATGCACATATACCAATAGGGAGACATAACACAAACACAGAGTCAAAAAAATACATACATTTCATGTGTGTATGTGTGGCAGATGCCTTGAAAGCCAGCACTTGGGAAACAGAGGCAGGTGGTTCTCTGAGTTTAAGGCCAATCTGGTCTGCAGTGAGTTCTAGGACAGCCAAAGCTATACAGAGAAACTCTTGTCTTGAAAAGCCAAAACCAATCAACCAACCAACCAACCAAATACATTTAGAGTCTTGCATATATTAGGCAAGTATCTGCCTTAGCCTTCTTTTAAAATTTTGAGGCAGGTTCTTGGTCTTCAACTCACTTTGTAACCTAGGCAGACTTTAAACTTTTGACTGTCCTGTCCCAGCCTTCCAAGTAGCTGAGATCACAGACCTGTACCTTCAGACCTTACTAGAGTTAGTGACTTAACTCTCCTCTACACTGCAGGCTATCTAACTGTACCGGCACATTCTCCACTAGATGGCACTATTCGCTCCTCAGCGGTGACATATTTTCAGACATCACCAAAATATCTGGAAAAGCACCAACAAGCTAAGAAGCATGGCTCTCTTTAATCCTCTAATGGGGATTAAGTAACACAGAGAAAGGGCTAGAGATGGTTTAGCCATTGAAGTGCTTACTGCTCTTGCAGAGGACTTGGATTTGACTGTCCGCTTCACTAACTCCAGTTTCAGGGCATCCAATGCTCTCTTCTGGCTTCCAAGTAGTGCACATAAACTCATGCAGACAGAGAAACATACACAAAAATTCTTAAGAATAAAAAAATACACGTATAAACTTTATACTTTTGTGTTGGCAAGAACAGCAAGTCATTTGGTGAAAGTGAAGTCCACTCCAACACACAGAATTTGTGTCCTGCCAAGTGTGGTAGAATACACTTTTAGTCCTTACACTCAGGGGACAAAAGTAGATAGATCTCATCAGTTTGAAGCCATCTCTGGTCTACATAGTGAGTTACAGGACAGCCAGGGCTACGTAGAAACCCTGTCTCAAACACAAACACACACACACACACACACACACACACCACACAAACGCACGCACTCGTGAGTGCACATGCACACCCAGTACTTTAACTATCATTTCTCACCTTTAGTTAATGAAAGAGTAAACATATTAAACTCCTGTGAATCTAACATTCTCCAGCCTCATTAATTACTACTTCGTAAGTATATAAAGGCTGATGAGCTTTATGGTGTCTGTGTGTGCATTAGGTGTGTGCGAGGGCACAAGTGCTGTGGCACCCATGGGGGGACAACTTTGTAAAGCAAGTCCTCTCTTTGCACCTTTACATGGGTTCCAGGGATCAGACTCAGGTCGTCAGGCATGCACACAGTAAGTGCCTTGACCTTCTGAGTCATCTCACCAGCCCGTGGTTTTTTATGGCTTCCTGACCTGAGCTTAATCTACAGGACCCACATACAGCAGAAAGAAGTATTCTCTGCCCTCCACATGTGCTCCATGATATGCACTCCTGTGTGTGTGTGCACACATAAATAAGTAGAATAAAAAAATATAATTTGCATGTCAAAATGAATGCCATTTGGTCTTAAACCAAATACTGTAAGTTAATGATCAAGTTGAGTATATAGTAAGAACATGACATCACCCTTGAAGGATATTCACTGTTTATTTGCATTAACACTTTCCTTACTATGATCAAATACCTGACAGAAACATGTGACTTTCATGGAGGCAGAAACCTGAGGCCGCCTGCTCACATCTCCGATGAGGAAACAAAGAACTCTGCTGGCACAGAGTGGGGACTGAATCCTTCAAGACCCACTTTTTCTAGCTAAAGCCTGCCCCTCAGTTTTCACAACCTGCCAAAACAGAGCTACCAACTAGGGAGTGAGTGTGGGACATCTCACATCAGACCCTCAGCACTGTTTAACTAGGTATCTCTAAATTAACTCCTGCAAAAGTGTAAAAGATCTGGGGCTCAATCTCCACAGCACACCAGGAAACCTGCTAACACATGGGACAGTTAGAAGATGGCAGGAGACCCCTTTCTGATGTTCAACTAATAAAACAACCATTGTGAAACCATTCTCTTGACAACAAGAGCTTTAATACTGCGTACATTTTATATTTGGCTTGCTGTGCAATTTGACAAAGGGCAGAGGCTCCCAAAAAGCAGGTGACACAGGAAACACCTCGTCGTAACTTTTATGCGCACATTCCTTAGATTTTAGACAGGTTCAGTTGATCCTCATTAGTCACTAACTGTACATAAGTAGCGCAGCTTACAGGTGGGCAGTACGGCTCTTATTCACTAGGTAGTTTCTAGGGTACACATGCTTATTCTTTGACGGAAGAGTCATGTAGATTTCATAGACATGAGGACTGTGGATCACAATTCGGTTAACTACTTTGCCTTCCTTCATGATTTCTTCAGTCTTTTTCTCAGTAGACATATTCTTTTCTAAGAAGTCTGAGTCTTTCACATACAGCTCATCTCCTAAAAAATATTAAAAATTTATTTCCACAGAGCATTGTTTCATAAGCCTCCCCTCCCCCCAATGTATCAAGGACATAAAGCAGTGGGTTTTGGATGTATTTCATGTTGAAGCTTAGTTGGTGTTTTTCTTGTTGCTAGTTTTAAAATTTATTTTATTATTAATCCATGTATATGTGTTTGTGTGGATTTATACTGCCTGGGGTGGGTACTGGGAACTGAACTCAGATCCTCCGAGAGAGCAGCAACACAGCTTCTAACCACTGAGACTGGCTCTGTTTCAGGTTTTTATTGAGTGGGGGGAGAGGGAAGGAGGAGCATGTGGTGATTATATTCATGCAGGTGGAGGTCAGAGACCAGCCTGCTAGGCTTGGGTCTCTCCCTCCACCAAGCATGTGCATGACTACAGGCAAGAAAGCAGGAGGGTCAGAGAACGATTTTGGCGTTCCTCTAGAACTTTCCACCTTTTGTCTCAGATAGGATTCCTTATTGGCCTGGAACTTTCCCACTTAGGCCAGGATACTTGGGATCTGCCTGTGTCTGCCTCTCATCCCGATATTGAAAGGCTGAGATCAGAGATGTCTATTACCAGGCCTTTCTCTCTGCACCACTTCAGGGGACCCAAACTCAGGCCTTCACACTTGCAAGCCAACATTTTACTGACTTAGCCAGCTCTCTAGTCCTCTGTGTTAGATTTTAATGACCCTACTTTATGTCTACCTCCAAAATAAGTATTGTCTTTGGGCACATCGGAATGGATGACTATAGTGTTTCCGTTGTAAGCTGTAATGATTTTATTATTGTTCAGCAGCACCAATTAAGACTGAGGCCTTGATGCAGTCCTCCACCAAGTCACATGCCCAGCCAAGAGCACGGCAAGCTCTGGACTACTTCATGACTCTCTTTAGTCTATTAAATAGTAACATTAATGTTGGTCTTAATAACAATGATTCTGATGTTTCAATACAAGTTTGTTCTGATAATCTTATGGTTAATCCATTTTTTGCTTAAATTTTTCCTTATGTACTTGCATGTGTGCGCAGACGTGAAGGCCAGAAGTTGATGCTGGGGGTCTTCCTCAGTCACTCTCCACCTTTTTTTGTTTGGGGGGGGGGGTCAAGACAGGGTTTCTCTATATAGCCCTGGCTGTCCTGGAACTCACTCTGTAGACCAGGCTGGCCTCGAACTCAGAAATCCACCTGCCTCTGCCTCCCAAGTGCTGGGATTAAAGGCGTGCGCCACCACTGCCCAACTTTTACTTTTTTTTTTTTTGTCCACCTTATGTTTTGAGGCACAGATTCTCACCAAACCTGGAGCTCATTCATTTAATGAGACAGCAAGCCCAAACAATCTCCTGTCTTCACCTGCTTAGCTGGGATTAAAATGACCAGCAGGCTGGCCTCTAACATGGGGACTGGCAATATGAATTCACATCTTGTGCTTATAGAGCAAGGACTTACTGACTGAGTCATATCACAATCACCAAGGTCAATTTAGACGAATTATCATTGGTATTAAAACTGCTAGAGGTTGGAGAGATGGTTCAGGGGTTAAGAACACTGGCTGCTCTTCCAGAGGACCTGAGTTCTCTTCCCAGGACCCACATGGCAGCACACTACAACCTGTAACTTCAGTTCTAGGAAATCGATGCTCTTTTGGCCTCTGTGGATATTACGCACATTGATGGTACACATCCATACATGCAGGCAAACATTCATGTACATAAAATAAAGTCTTAAACCCTGCTACACTGTCCTTCTGAAGGGTGAATAACAAATCTTATCAGTATCATCAGGAACTGAAGAGGCAGGTATGAAATACTACAGGACACATAGTGCTTGCCCCAACACTAATCAGTGTTTGCCTAACTATTAACTGACCACTGACAATCTTCCTAATTCAAATAAGCTGACAGTCTACAAGTTCTCATAATTTGAAATAAAAATATAAAGGTGAGAAAATGCATGATTAGAGAATTTTGTCTGTGCCTAGGAAATATATATGCATAAATTCAGAATTTCTAGTTATAATAAACATTATGGGCTGGGCACAGTGGTATACCTGTGATCCCAGCACACGGGTAAGGAGGATGCCAGCCTGGGATAAACAGCAAGTTCTATGCCAGCCTGAGATCTACATTAGAGATTTTCTCAAAAATAAGTAAAAATAAACACTATGTGTCCTAAAGTTAACTTGGATAAAACCATACAGCCTATAGTCACCTGAGATAAAGTCTTAATTGAAGGACTGCCCAGATCATATGGGCCTGAGGAAGTATTTTCCTGATTGTTATTTGATATAGGTGGACACAGCCCACTTGTGGGCAGCACCATTCCTTAGTCAGTGGGTCCCAAACTGAATAAGAAAGTTAGCTAAGCACAGTCCTTTGTGAGCCAGCTAGCAAGTAGAATTCTCCATGGTTCCTGACTGTGAAGTGAGTTTGTTGGTTGGAAGCGATGCTGTGTGTGGTAAAGCTTGAAGCCTGCTTTCAAGTTCCGGCTCCAGCTTCTCTCAATAATCAACCATAACCCACAGTCTGACACAAACTTCCTTCCTCCCAAAGTTGTCTATGGCCATCATGTCTGTTACAAGAACAGACTCAAACTAGAAACACGTATATTTTATGATTCTGACCTTCCCCTCTCTTCCTCGGTTTTTTGAGACAGGGTTTCACAGTACAACAGCCCTAACTGTCCTGGAACTTTCGCTGTAGACCAGGCCAAATCACAGAGATCCGCCTGTCTCTGCTGCCCAAATACTGGGATTAAAAGCATGCACCAACACAGTTGGGTGACGTTGACCTTCTTTTAATTACTATTCCACCAGGCACAGCAAACCTCTTGACTAAAGGCTAGATAGAGCCTGTGATTGAGCAGTGGAAGGGAAAGATGGGGCTGGAGCTTTTAGAGAGAGAGAAGAGAGGAAGGAGAAGAGGAAACGAGGAGATGGAGGAGACAGAGGAAGATGAAGGAAAAGGAGGTGGAAGGAAGATGGAGCAGAACCACGTGGTCTAGAGAAGCCACAAGTAGCAAAGGATCTCAGAGCTGGGGAATAGAGTGGTGTAGGGGTAAATCTGCCCAATCTAGGTGCGTAGTTTATAAATATTGTAACCGAGTTGTCTGTTCTTTGAACGAGCTTATTGGGGTTGGAGATTTACTGCCACCCTTGGCAGTAAAAAAGTTTATGTCTGAGAACCATACAGCTGAACAACAATAAATAAACCAACAAAAACTTTAAAACAAAGAAGTTAAGAAAAAAATATCCCTCAATACTTTAAGGAAATATAATATTTTGTATTGGGCTGCATTCACAGCTTTCAGGGGGCGCATGTGGCCTATAAGCAGAGGCTAGTCACATCCACAGGCAGAGGCTATATAAAACAGGTGTAACTCCTGTCTCTCCTGGCAATGCTGCCAGAAAGCCTGGCTGTATCAAACGTGAATACCAACTAACAGGAGCACTGGTTCTTCTCTGACTCACCTGGGAGAAGATGGATAGAGCTATCAGAAGTTAAAAATATTATTGGCAGCCATTTCTCAGCTACTTCTAATGGACGATCTGAACAAAATCTATACAGAGCAGAGAGAGAGGCAAATTGTTCAAGTCTTCTCACTTCATAGAATTGTGGTGGTGCCAGCCAGATTTCTTTTGATAGGAAGCATCCAGTTGCCTCTGATGGGGACAACCACTGTAGGAGACAAAGGAAGACGCTTTGTAAGATTTATGCAGCCAGATTTGTAGTTGTTAGGTGGCGATACAATATCTACTTGATGTGAAAAACATGAACTTATCCAGAGGCCTTGCCAGATCTCTCCGAGACAGCATGAGGCCCAGGCACTGCCATGTACCTATTGTCCTGCTTAGTCAGGAGGCTGAAGCAGGAAAACTGCTTGAATCCAGGAGTTGAAGTCCTACCTGGGCAAGAGAATGAGGTCCTGTCTCAGAAAGGAAGAACAGGAGGCTAGAGCGCTGCCTCAGTGGTTAAAAGCAGTTGCTGCTCTTCCAGAGGACCAGAGTTGGGTTCCCAGCACTCACACAGGACAGCTCACAACGATCCATAATTCAAGTTCTAGGGGATCCAATGCTCTCTTCTGGGCTCCCTGGTCAGCTGCATGTGTGTTGAACAAAAATAATTAACAACCAAATAAGAAGTATAAATAATAACAATATTAATAAAATGCCAATTAAAATATTAATAATTAGTAAATAAAAATTTAAAATCCTTTCCGTCACAAGAGCTAAACTTACACACTACACAGCAACTTAATAGTTAAGCAGATACCAAAAATGCCTAACTATAAGTAACTAAGTAAATAAATACATAATAGAATGAAGTGAGCCTACCTGTCTGCTTAAAGTCAATCCAGACCGAGAGCATTGGGGGAAGCTAAGCAGCTAAGGAGTCTTACTGACTGGAGCAGACTGGAGCAGAACTTGCAACACTCACACAGGGTGTGTGTATCTATCTGCATGTGGTGAGCATGTGCCTGAGAAGGTCTACCCAGAACTGAACTCCAAAGCTCTACTGACTACTTACCCGTGCAAGACGATGACTGAGGAAAGAGCAACGACCTGGGAGGTGGCCGACTAAATTCTCCATGCTTACCTGGAGCCAAGATGTTTTCCAGTTTTCCCTAGCAGTGTATTCCCAACAGAGGGAAAGCCTCATCTGGATCTAAGAAGCTTTTCCACTCAAGTGACCAGAGAAGGACCACATAATAGAACTGCAGGTAAATGAGCTCCAGGATGAACGCTACTGTAGACCCACCCACAAACCATTTAAAACACACCTCAATAGAGTAAAGCTCATCTCTAGTAACTTAACTGCCTTCCAGGAAAAGTGCAACGCTATTTAAAAGAACAGAACAAAACCCAGCATTCAACGACCTAAAAACAATGCTAACATGCACTCAAAAACTTCAGAGCATGTCAAGCACAGGCAAATGCAGTCAATAACTAAAACACATGCATATGCATAAAATAACATCATTTGTTAAAAGATGAATTTAGGGCTGGAGAGGTGTCTCAGCAGTTAAGAGCACTGACTGCTCTTCCAAAGATCCTGAGTTCGAATCCCAGCAACCACATGGTGGCTCACAACCATCTGTAATGAGATCTGACACCCTCTTCTGGTGTGTCTGAAGACAGCTATAGCAAGAGTACTCATAAATAAAATAAATAAATAAATACATCTTTTAAAAAAGATGAATTTAAAAACAGAGTCAAAGAGAAGCTCAAGGACAATTTTTACTACAGTTTAAGAGAGCAAAGCTATAGATCTCAGCAGGTGCTAGCAGGAGGGAGATGGGGTGCATAAAGGGAGATAGCCATGCTTTAAGTGGTTACCTGGTGGAGGGGTTATCGGAGTAGCTTTAGAGAATGTCTGGGCAAGCACACCCAGGTTTTAGACAGTACTTCAAAGGAGAGGATGAATGAAAAAGGCATTTGTGAGTACCTCAAGAGAAGCAGGCGGGTCCGCACACTGCATTGTGGGAGCTCTGTAAGCATCTGCACCAAGAGGCTCCTGGGAGGAAGCCTAGGTTGTGGCAAACTGACAAAACTATCACACTGCCTCCCTCTTTCCTAACTCCTGTTCTCAGCAGTCCCATTGGTCCAAAGATATAAAGAAAATATCAACATGATAAAATAAGAAGGAAAAAATTAGTTTTATATTTAGTTACTTTTTATTTGTGTGCTTTGCCTGCTTAGACATCTGTGCCCCAGAAGAGGGCCAGAAGAAGGCACCAGGTTTTCTAGAACTGAAGTTACAGGCAGCTATAGTGCTTCCAGAAATACTATTTACAGTTGATATTTCATAAGAAAAGTGCAAACTTAAACAACAATTGAGCTGTGTGTGGTGGTACACGCCTTTAATCCCAGCACTAAGGAGAGAGAGGCAGCCAGAACTCTGAGTTCGAGGCCATCCTGGTCTATAGAGTGAGTTCCAGGATAGCTAGGGCTACACAGAGAAACCCTGTCTCAAAAAACAAAACCAAATATAACAAAACAAAACAAACAAACAAACAAACGAACAAAACAGCCATTGAGTTTACTCAATTGGAATACTGAAAGAAAAAGGTTGAACGAAGCACTCATGTCCTGTGGTAGACCAAGTAGTCCAATACATGTGTAACTGCAGTTAAAAGAAACACAGGGAGGGGAGCGAGAGATTTAGATCTGCAGAAGGCCTGAGTTCAGTTCCCAGCACCCATTCAGGGTGGCTCACAATCTTCCTTAACTCCTGCTCCAGGTGACTAGACACTTCTGGCATCAGTGGGCACCTGCACTCACGTGCATATATTCTCACACGGAAACACAATTTAAAATAAGTCATTTTGCTTATTTTACAAAAGGAAAATAAAGGACAGTTGAAAACATTTTGCATAAATAAAAAATGAACTTGAATCGGTGGTACACTCAAGACCTCGGGTTCTAGGCCTGAAGCCTAACTAACTGCATGGCGCAAGTGACACGAAAAAGAAAGGGAGGGAGACAGACAACCAGACACACACACACACACACACACACACACACACGCAGGGAGAACGAGATTAGAAAAGGGAGAATGATGGAAAGGGAAAGGAGAGAGGGAATGAAAGATGAGGGAGATGGGAACAGAGAAACAGGAAGAGATGAAGAAGGAAGAAGAAAGTTAATGGGACTGAAATCCTATAATGTGTTCTAGAAACCCGAATTAAAACGATTTAGGGCATGAAGTGAATTGTAAAGTGTCCAGAACAGGCAGGTGGGAGCACTGCCGTCCTGGATTAGGGTGAGAGTTGAGTCCTTGAGAGCCTAAAGCAAGGCTTACCCTAGCCTTTAGTCTAGGGTAAGGCTCAGCGCATCCAGGGGCGAGGGGCGGAGGGATGTCCCGCGACCCCTACCTTGTAGCCCACCACCTCGGCCAGGTCGGGCTCCACGCGCGGGGTCTCGCGCAGGCAGCACAGGAGGAAGGTGGTGTCGAAGCGGCGTCTGTTTTGCCCATACGGCGTGAGCCAGCCGCCCCAGTCGTGCAGCGCCCAGATGTCCGGCGTGCAGTCCAGGTGCGCGCACAGCTGGAGGAAGCAGCGTGGGTCACTGCGCACCCGCGAGCGCCATTCGGCCAGGCCGGCCGGAGGCGACAGTGCGAGACCAGGCTCCTGAGAAGCTGGAGCCGAGTCCCGCGGCCTCAGCAGCAGCACCCCCGCCTCCTCGAAGGTCTCGCGGATGGCGCAGATGCGCAGCGCTACGTCATCGGGCAGCGCCGCGGGGTCCGCGTCGCCGTGGAACAGCCTGGGAAAGGAAGGTTGCCGAGGAGGCTCCGGGCCTAGGCCGAAGCGGGGCGGCGAGTGCCGAGGCGCGAACAGACGCATCCAGTCGGGCGAGCTGTCGGCCGCGTCCAGCACGCCGCCCGGGAAGACGTGCGCGCCGGGCATGAAGCGCTGGTTTTGCGCTCGCTGGAGAAGCAGCAGCCGGAAGCCGGCGGGGCTCGAGTGGGTCCAGCCTGCAGCCAACACCACGGTGGCTGCCCGCCGCCAGCTGCTCGGGCTACTCATGGCTGGCGTCCTTCAGATCCCCCTTATGAAGTGGCTGGATCGTAGAGTGGTGTCCAGAAGCCCGATAAATTCTGAGGGCCTGAGAAAGCCTGCCTAGAGGCTTCCGGAGGTTAGCTTGTGGGAGGAGCGTGATTCCTGCGCCAGAGCACCTCCTCGGGTGCCCTGCACTTCAGTCAAGGTCATTCTCGCCCAGTCACTGCTGCTGCAATCACCAGCCGGCGACTGGGCGCACGGGTGCGGAACAGTGTGGAATGGAAACCAATCTCGAGTTATGAATCTTTCCCACTAAACGCAAGTGACTAGGACTTTGTCCCCTACGCTGGTCTGTTGCCTTGGAGAGCATTGGAATATAGGAGGTCCCAAGAACAGGTGTCTGAGCTTTGCTAGCTGTCTTGAACCATGCTAATAAACGAATGGGTGAATCAGATGCCAAGTTAGACTAACTGCTGTTTAGTTTTGAATGTCTTTGGCGAGTCCCTGACCCTCGGGATAGTTTGTCTTAAGTTGTAGATGCTGTTATTGCCAGAACACCTGAGGACCAGGGGAAATTATCTTAGTGTGATTAGTTCTCTTTTTACCTGGGAGATGTTTAATCCTAGACTAGCAATGCTTTCCCTCCGCTCCAACTTTTAAGTGGCTGGAGGACTTGCACTTCTAAGAACACCGTGACTTTTATTTTTTGGAAACAGCTTGTTTCTGTCTCCCTTTTTGCAGCTCTTTCTCAAGTCACCAAACTTTTGCAAATCCCATCCTAATTGATCACGTATTTTTACGTTTTTGGGTGAGTTAGGTTGTATTCTTGGGGCTATAGAGATGGTTTTGTTTGTTTTGTTTTGAGAAAGTATGATTGTGTAGTCTTAGCTTTTGGGGAACTTGTTATGTAGACCAGGCTGGCCTTGAACTCACAGAGATCTAATTGCATGTCTCTGCCTCCCAAAGTCTAGGACTAAAGGTGTGTGCCAGCCTCATCATTTTTTAGTTGATTTTTGTTGTTGTTAATGCCAACGTGTCTAAAGATGGAGGTGTCTGTGTACTTACTGCATCTCCAGAATCAGAAAGTGGGGCCACAGTTTGAGAAGCACCTGCCCTAGTGAGATAACCTATACCTACCATCTACCTGTGAGTCAACAGACTACCCTTGTCTAAACTGATGCTCTTGGCACTGAAACAGGAATTTTGAGCTGAAATTCATTTCTAAATCTATTGTAGCACCCAGGTGTCATTATGGGAACTTTCTGTTTTTTACATGTATTACTTACTTATATTTGCAAGTGACAGTGAATGCACGTGACAACTCGCAGGAGTCAGTTCTCTCCTCCCACAATGTAGGTCTTAGGTCATCAGGTTTAGCTGCAAGTGACATTACCTGCCTCCTACCCCTTCTCCCAGCCTCACCAGCCCCCTGCATTAAATAAATAAACAATCCTCTCTCCTCCAAGTGGTGACAGGACTTAAAGGACACGCTGACAGCTGTATCGTGACTCAGTTGGGTGGCCCTGGTCTAGAGGCCACAGAATGGACTAGGCAAGAAACAAAAGCTTCAATGAAAAGAATGGTAGTAGAATAGGAAAAGGGGACTGGTTTAAAGTCCCCTTAGGAAATAGACAACACAATGTGATACTTGACTATGCAGAGCAATGGATAGGAAGGAGTTAAGTTCTGACTTAGACTGGTGAGACACTTCAGGCTTTGTCAGTGTACTTGTGTAATACTTACCAAAGCCAATAAGGTTACAAAAGTATTACTGCAGATGACTAACCTGTTACACAAGAGGCTAAATGCTTTAAGGAAAGGCACTTCACTAAAGTGGCTCTGTGGTTTTGCGACTCTTTTTTTTTTTTAACTTTTATTGCATTATGATGAGAAAAGTTACATGATTTCAATTTATCTGAATTTGTTAACATTTAAAAACATATTTTAAGTAAATAGAATTAAATCACATTCTTGTTTCCCTTTTGTACCCCAACTCCTCCCAGAGACCCCCCTTCAATACCTACAATATCTTTTTTGTCATATTCCTTAAAATTCATAAAATATTATAACAACAAAAATAAGTAT
Organism: Montemys delectorum; assembly: GCA_019843815.1. Taxonomy (NCBI): domain Eukaryota; kingdom Metazoa; phylum Chordata; class Mammalia; order Rodentia; family Muridae; genus Montemys; species Montemys delectorum. The sequence continues at coordinate 21,684 of JADRCD010160416.1, read as the reverse complement.
TATAAAAGTTATTTGATATAAAACAACAATCAATTTAACAGTCTTATGTAGATGCTTGTCTACAGCAATAGTAAAAATACATTTTTCTCAATATAAATTTTAAATAACTCCAAACATAGTAACTGTATATTTCAAAATAATATTTTCTTAAATGAACATAAATACATAAAGCCTTTTGATTAGTTTGGTTTGTATTTAGTAGAGTTTAAAATCTTGGCTCTTACTGTGGTACAACCCCAAAGTAAGAACAATTTTTAGACATTGGATTTCATTGTAATAAGGCTGTACTTCAATGATCCTCACATCACCAAAGGATTTTACCTCCATCGTAGCTAAGCTGAGAGTTGACAGTTCTGCTGCACCAAGAAATGAATTGTAGGCATGATTTTTGGATACAGACTTCCTGCTATGGTCAAAGCTATTTGACTTGAGTGAGTGACTTTATTCTCAGCCCACAGAGAACAGGTTACATTCATTTAAGAAATGGTGTGTATATTAAGGTGGTCTATCCATAAAGTCATTCACCAACTGTTACAATGAACAATGATTCTGCTTGGAGAGTGGCACAGACATTAGGTGAGGGTAAGAATTTGGTTCATTAGCTGTGATAATTTGGAAAAGCATTCATCTCAGAGAAAGAGTAAATATAAAGTCCTCTTCAAACTTGATACAAGAGTTACAAATGTCAAGCAAAGCATTCAGTCTCTTTGTTGTTCTCTTACAAGACACCTCCCTAATTAATCATCTATGTTTCTTTTGAGTATATAAATACTTTTGAAGTATATAAGCTGTTCTGAAAACCATAGTATAGTGTAAAAACATGAAATGAGCAATACTACTAATAGAGAGGCTGAGATAGGAGAAGCAAGATTTCAAGACCCTTATGTTGTACACAGCCAGACACTGTCACAAACAAACAAGCTGAAAGTGTATATAGATTGTACAATGTTGGACCTATTTCTCCAATTACTAAATTAGAGAGACCATTGGATGACAATCAACACATTTCTAATTCCTCATATTTTGGATTTCAGTCGATTAGGATATGTTGGTAATATTAATTTTCTTATTGAGATATTAAGAAAAAGTAATTGTCACTTCCTGTTTTTGTTGTAAGAGGTGGAATTAGGTTTGTGTGGATTTGTTGAAAGATTAGCTTCTTGCTTCTTTTAGGATGTTTGCTCCTTATGTTGATGTTTTCCATCTATTATCTTTGTAGGGCTGGATTTGTGGAAAGATATTGTGTAAATTTGGTTTTGTTATGGAATATCTTGGAGAAATCCATCTATGGTAATTGAGAGTTTTGCTGGGTATAGTAGCCTGGGCTGACATTTGTGTTCTTGTAGGGTCTGTATGACATCTGGCCAGGATCTTCTAGCTTTCATAGTCTCTGGAGAGAAGTCTGGTGTAATTCTGATAGGCCTGCCTTTATATGTTACTTGACCTTGTTCCCTTACTGCTTTTAAAATTCTTTCTTTGTTTAGTGCATTTGGTGTTTTGATTATTATGTGACAGGAGGAATTTCTTTTCTGGTCCAGTCTATTTGGAGTTCTGTAGGCTTCTTGTATGTTCATGGGTATCTCTTTCTTTAGGTTAGGAAAGTTTTCTTCTATAATTTTGTTGAAGATATTTACTGGCCCATTACATTGGGAATCTTCACTCTCTTCTATACCTATTATCCTTAGGTTTGGTCTTCTCATTGTGTCCTGGATTTTCTGGATGTTTTGGGTTAGGAGCTTTTTGCTTTTTGCATTTTCTTTGACTGTTGTGTCAATGTTTTGTATGGTGTCTTCTGCCCCTGAGATTCTCTCTATCTCTTGTATTCTGTTGTTGATGTTTGCATCTATGACTCCTGATTTCTTTCCTAGGTTTTCTATCTCCAGGGTTGTCTCTCTTTCTGATTTCTTTATTGTTTCTATTTCCATTTTTAGATTCTGGATGGTTTTGCTCATTTCCTTCACCTGTTTGATTGTGTTTTCCTGTAGTTCTTTAAGTGATTTTTGTGTTTCCTCTTGAAGGGCTTCTAGCTGTTTACCTGCATTCTCCTGTATTTCTTTGAGGGTGCTATTTGTGTCTTTCTTAAAGTCCTGTATCATCACCATGAGAAGTGATTTTAGATCTGAATCTTGCTTTTCTGGTGTAATGGTGTGTCCAGGACTTGCTATGGTGGGAGAACTGGGTTCTGATGATGCCAAGTAACCTTGGTTTGTGTTGTTTATTTTCTTACACTTGCCCCCCACCCTGCCACCTGGTTATCTCAAGTGCTACCTGCTCTTGCTAAATGTGACTGGAGCCTGTCCTACCTGTGATTCTGGTTGTGTCAGAACTCCTCAGAGTCAAGCTGTCTCTGTGATTCTGTGATTCTGGGATCCTGTGATCCTAGGCTTGTTAGAGCACCTGGGAGTGGAGCTTCCTCTGGGTGTTGTGGGATTGGCTGCAGAGCTTGTGCCCAAGGTCTGCTCAGGACACCAGCCCAGAGAGGCTGGAAGGGGGTTTTGTGACTCTTAATGTTTCGCTTGATACCAGCTGTTTTTTCCCAGATTCTAGTCACTCCAGAGCAAATCAACCAAGCCCTGGAGTACAAAGCAAAGCAGCAGAAGTGGTGCTTATGCATTTATTTTTGTAGTGCTAGGGGGTCATAACCACACTTTTGGCTATGCTAGGCAAATATCACACTTCTATACTGCATTACTACTAGCCTGTGGTTTCTGAGACCGTGCCTGACAGTATGGGCCAAGATGGCCTCAAGCACCTCATTGTCCAAAATCAGCCTATGGAGTCCTAATGTGTGTCTGCACAGTCAGAAAGAAGCTAGATTTTTAAATTATCTGTGTGTGTGTGTGTGTGTGTGTGTGTGTGTGTGTGTGTGTGTGTGTGTGTGTTTGAACTGCACAGAAGTACATGTGCCTTCAGAGGCTAAAAGAGGTATCTGATCCTCGTGGACCTGAATTTACAGGAAATTATGAGCCGCCCAAAGTAGGCCCTAGGAACTGAACTTAGGTCTTCTGTAAAAGCAACAAACACTCTTGACCATGAGCATTGCTCCAACCCAGAAACTGAATCTTAACCAATGCAGAACCATCTCCAGAGCCATCTCGCCACCGTGGCTGTTCTGCCCAGTTTCATGAAACCAGAGGTGAAATCAGTGTTCTGGATTGTCGCCAAGAATCCAAACAGAAGCAAGGAACTGAACCTCAACATCGAGAGAGATGCAAACACAGATCTAATCTTCCAAGCTCGGAGAACTAATCATGCACTAACTATACCAAAGCTTGGTGGCTTTAAACAGTAAGCATTTGTCATACCTTCTGTGGATAAAGAATTTGGGAACATTTGGTTGAGTGGCTTTGACTCAGTATATCCCCTATGAGGCTTCGGTCAGCATGCCATCCAGGGCCTACCTGGGCTCAATGGATCCCATTCCTTAGTGAGTCACATGACTGTTTCTTACCACATGAAGCTTTCCCTTTGGCTTCCTGGCTATCTGAGATTCGTTGGCTCTGATGTCTCTAACTTAGCCTCAGAAGTTACACTCTGTAGATGAGCGATTCGGATGCTTTGATTTAATTGGGGAATCTGTGTTTACTGACGCTGAAGGTCCTTGCCATCAAACAAAGATGCCAGTGGCCAGTGGCTGGGTGGAAAAAAATAGACAGGACTTCCAGGTCCCTGCAGGGTTTGAGAGAGGAGAGGGCAGCAGGAGGAGACTAGAGATACTTGGGGGAAAGACACAGAACAGAATCGGAGCTGCAAGGGAGCTTTTCCAGAATGTAGGCAGAAAGGGAAAACAGCCTATGGAAAGTCAGCCTGAAAACGTCTTAGGGTAGCAAGACCAATGGACTTCACAGACGGTAACTGGGCAACTGAGCTGAGGGCAGACTTAGAGGTGCTGAGCTGGAAGTAAAGGTAACTGGGCAACTGAGCTGAGGGCAGACTTAGAGGTGTTGAGCTGGAAGTAAAGGTAACTGGGCAACTGAGCTGAGGGCAGATTTAGATAGAGGTGTTGGGCTGGGAGTAAAGGTAACTGGGCAACTGAGCTGAAGGCAGATTTAGAGGTGTTGAGCAAGGAGTAAAGGTAAGGTCATGCTAGTAAAGGTAAGGTAAGGCTTAGAAGAGCTCAGCCATTGAGCCAGTAAGGCAGGTTAAAAATGAGCTAATATGTATGTGTGTGTGTGTTTCATCTGCAGATCCAAGATAGCTGCTGGGTGGGTGTGCACCTGCGACTCTCCTAGAGCCCAAAGCAGTGTAGTCAAAACTACCCACTACAACACTCCATTATTCCTACTGTACTCTGTTACATCAATCAGTTCCAGCTAATAACAGGAAAGATGGAGGTATCTGGGGTCAACTTAGAGGCCGGCTACCACAGTGAACTGAAAACAACGAAGCTGTCTAGCTTGTTACCCTCAGCAGTGGGGTTTAAATCCAGAGCTTCCCAAATACTAGGCAAGAATTCTACCACTGAGCCACACTTCCAGCCATTGCCATCTAAAAACAATACGAAAACATTAAAGCTGTCTATCACACTTGGCTCAACATTTAAGTGCAATAATGTAGATGTTCGATCAACTTGGGTTTCCATGTTTGTAACTGCTGTGACCAACAACAAAACCAAACCCAGCAGTAAAGTTGACACAACAAACTAGAAAATTGTATCTGGAAGTATTTGAATTCAGGAAAGGTAGATGAAAAACCTACAATTTCAAGAGGAAAGTACAGAAAAAAAAAAAAAAGAAAAGACAGATCATAATGGTTTACTTAGGGCCGTAAGCATAGCAAGTGTTTGAATCTGGCTCTATTCTGCCCTGCATGTTCTCAGAGTGCTCTGTCCTCTTCTGCAAGGTGGGAGCTAGCTCTTTGCCAGTAGCTGCAGGCCATCCAGCAGGAAGTGCACACAGGGATTCCTTACAGTCATTATTCTTACTTGTGTGCCAGTAGGCCACCAGGGAGCAGGTGGCTTTCCTTACGAGGCACTCATTCACAGCCAAAAATACCTGATTATTCTGTTCGAATGATCCTTCCCAGCTATCTTCACAACAAGAAATGTTCTTGTATGATTTATCAGAACATATGTAAAGCTCCGAAAGAAAGGGGGAAGATGTGTCAGGTCATATTGCTGTTTCCCTAGGCTCACGCAGTCTTCTTTCAGCCTCGAGTTAAACAAACCTGCATACGGTTCTGTTATTCATTGTGGGGGCCCTGCAAACACCATGGCCAACAGAGTAACATCTGCATGAGGCAGGAAGGAAATCAGGCTCAACACAACTCGATAGATGGTTCAAACATCTAGGGTTTGGCACCAGGCATACTTTAGGCATAATAAAGTGCGGAACAATTTGGGAAAAAAATTGCTGGCATAACACAATCCTGTGTGCACAATGAGGCACAATTACATTGAAAGTCCATGTCGCTTCTTCTGTGAAGATGGGTTCTAGAGATAGGGTATATGTATTATCATGAGGAACTATGGGAGGATCTGGTGTGATCTTGGTAGCAGAGATCACTTAGGTTATTAACTGTTTCCTGGCTGTGGGAGCTTGAGGGGAGTGAGGTATGGCCTGGCTCTAGAGATCATGCAGGGGTTGCCTACACTATTAGCCACCTCTGTTTCCAGCCTTCCAGGTAGAAAATAGGTTCTAGATCTTTTCCCTTGAAAAGACAACCCTGCATGTTAATATTTCTGGTTTCCCTAGTACTATCCTGTGAGTGCAAAGACTTTTGTGCTGCCAGCCATTCAGTGTTGGGTCTTTCAGTTACGAGAATGGAGACACTTATATTGAGGGCTTATTTCAGTGGTAGAGAATTTCCCTGCTTTAACCCTTATAAAACAACAACCTGGGGGCTAGTGAGATGGCTCAGTGGGTAAAAGCACTGACTGCTCTTGGGAAGGTCCTGAGTTCGGATCCCAGCAACCACATGGTGGCTCATAACCACCAGTAATGAGATCTGACGCCCTCTTCTGGTGCGTCTGAAGACAGCTACAGTGAATTACGAAAGAGCAAGCAGGCCGGCAGAGGTCCTGAGTTCAATCACCAGCAGCCACACACATGATGGCTCATGGCCATCTGTACAGCTACAGTGTACTCATACACATAAAATAAATAAAATAAATCTTCTAAAAAAAAAGAAAGCTATGGTATACTTGCATATAATAAATAAATCTTTAAAAAATATATTAAAAAAAAAACCACCAACAACCTGGATGCTAGAGATGATTCAACAGGTAAAAAGCAGTCTCTGCCAAACCCAAGAGACTGAGTTTGGTCCCCAGAACCTACCACCAAGTAGGAGAACACTGACTTCTGTAATTTGCCCTCTGTCCTTTCTTGAGTGCATAGGGGCACAAAATAGAAACTTGAAAAGTGATTCAAGAAAACCTAAAGTAATCTGTATTAAAGTAACTGTGTTCTCAATTTTTTTTGTTAGACTTGCTTGTTTTACTTTATGTGTTTTGCCTGCACCACATGCTTCCCCTGTGCCCATGGAGGTCAGAGAGGTCATTGGGTTCCCTGGAATTGGAGTTACAGACGGTTGTAAGTTGCCATGTGGGTGCTGGAATTGAAGCTAGCTCCTCTGGAAGTGGTTAGTGCTCTTAACCACTGAGCTATCTCTCTAGTGCAAAAAATCTACTGCTTTTACTATAATGACCCAGTGGCAGATCTCACTCTGTTTTGTAAGACAGAAACTGCTCTAAATCATGAATTGCAAATAAAAACCAATTAGATCTGTGTCTTACTGTTCTATAAAGCTAAAATTTAAATGGTGCTTCTCTGTAATTTTAAGAAATACAGTGGGGAGATGGGGGGGGGGACGTAGAATGGATGGAACCAGTAGGGACCAGCAATGGCTGCCTGCCTTTCTGCACTCAGGAGAGACTGGTAGCCATGCAGTCCTCAAAGCTGGATATCTCAGCAGTCCCACTGTGGAGCTGAAGGCCTGGCAGATTCCTGGAAAGTCATTGGCCTTTGGTGCACATTAGAAGGCTGCAAAAGCTAGGGTCTGATGTCATCAGAAGATTGGAGGGTCACAGAGCAGTAATAGATGGACTTGTTCTCTTTATATCAGGCCACCTGTTGGACAGTGACACACAGAGGCCAGACCTCCCTTCTTGCTTCATCTTGACACTCCCAGAACTGTGTTTGCTGGGTGCTTCTAAACTCAGTCAAGTTGGCAATCAAGACCTACCATCATATGACCCATCTCCCTCATACCCAGGAGACAAGGCATCCTTTGTCCATGCACCTGTCATTAGGTTCTTACTATCCCTGTCTATTAGGCTGTCACAGTATTGTGCTTGCTTTTAATAATCCTTACTAGATACCAAAAAGGAAGCCTAAAATAAAACAGACCCTAAAGGGTTAAAATTTCCCAAGGAACTCCAGGAGGAAAAGACTGAAGTTCTGCCACCAAAGGAAGAGGTGCTTTGCCTTTCAAGAACACTTTCACACAGCTCCAAAAGCTTCTCTCTGACATAAATCTCCTGTTTCTTGTTCTTGGTTTTGTATTCATTCTCTCTGTGATGACTTAGGAAAAGAAGCTTGCAAGAGAATGTTGACACTGTGTCTCAGGACCTCACCTGCTGAGAAAGAAAGGGAAACTCCATGCCCCTGATAAAGCCAAACTACTTTCTACACAGCCCATATTTAAAAACATTTCAGATAAAGATGGTGGTTATGGAGGGGGTATGTAAATAGTTCAGACCAAGTGGAGTTCCAGATTGTTAAACTATTCCCTATGCTTGTCTGCCTTAAGCCTAGCCACAAACATGTTAACTCCAATGAGAGACCCTATATCAAAGGAATGAGGCAGAGAGTGATGAAAGAGGACACCTGGCATCCTCTTTTGTTCCTTCTGCTCATGTGCCAAATACATCCCTACATATGTGTATAACTACACATAAACACACCACACACGTACAAAAATAGTGCTTATTTGCCTGAATATGTGTGTGTGTGTGTGTGTGTGTGTGTGTGTGTGTGTAGGTACACACGCACACGCACATGCACACGCACACACCACTAGGGTGCTGTGCTCCCAGAAAGCCTGAGAAGGACATTCAGATGCCTCTGGAATTAGAATTCTAGACAGTCGTGAGTTGCTATGTGGTGCTGGAAATTGCACCTCAGGTCCTCGGAAAGATCAGCTCATGTTCATAACTGCTGAGCCATCTCTCTCAGTCCCAAACAAAATTTTAAATAAGATGTCAAAAGCAACAAATTATACTCAGCTAGGTTCAAAATGATCCATATGCTTGCATATTCCCTCTCAAAAAACAATTCTCCTCAAAACTCTACCTGACATTGGGCAGTGGTGGCGCATGTCTTTAACCTCAGCACTCAAGAGGCAGAGGCAGGCAGATCACTGAGTTCGAGGCCAGCCTGGTCTACAGAGTGAGTTCCAGGATAGCCAGGGCCACACAGAGAAACCTTGTCTTGGAAAAACAAACCAAAACAAGAACAACAAAAACAAAAGGGTTTAAACACAGGTACTCCGCATGGAAGGACAGTACTCTCCCCAGAAGGTGTGGATTATTAAATGACAACCTCCATGCTTGGAGTAGGGTACCTCTTTATCAGATCCCAGCTTTGTCTAGTTGAAGGTCTCTGAAAAGAATTCCTCAGACAGCTGCAGGGGCCAGTATGGTGTGGAGCCGTGTCTCCATCGCATCAATTGCGGACAATCAGAATTTGGTAGTTGTAGAGCATTGGGATGATACAAACCCAAGACTAAACTTTCCTGGTCTGTTTTCCAACCCCTTTTGTATCCACACTCATTGCCTATGGTCTGTGTCTGACGGAACATCTTTTTGATTCTCCGGGAAAGTTTCTGGAATGTATTGAGTTAGCAAAGCGCTAAATTTCTACCCAGAACCAAGAGCATCACCAGACGGCACAGATCTCAATGCTTTACTATAGACTCTGCTTACATCATGAATCTACCAATTGCATTTGACAAATATATTCATTTCTGACTTTCTTTGTTCTAGGACTATAAAAACATCATGGAATTGCTGTCAATTGGAATACAAAATCTGGTATAGTCTAAACCCATGTTTCTCAAGCCAAGGCCACTCATATATTTAGCTCCAGAATAAACTATCTCAGATCCCCTGTGAGGGGTGAACTGTATTTTTCTGTGAGGACAAAGATAGAAATTGGTTAGGCGGATCTGGAGACAGGGACCCTGAAAGAAGCACTTCCATTTTTCTCCTCAGCCAGAGGCCAGACATGTTCCTGCTTGTGTCCTGGCTGGAAGATGGGGATGTCAAATGGGAGCTCTCTGTTTTTCTGTTTTGTTTTGTTTTTGTTTTTTTTTCTCTTCTAAATAAACCTGTTTTTAGACTCCTGTGGGAGAATGTGAAACGGCTCCCGTAAGCCCAGAGAGAGGGGCACTGTAAGGCAGTATGACTTTGTCAGAGGAAGTACGTCACTGGGGGGGCGGGTGGGCTTTGAGGTTTCAGACGCTCAAGCCAAGCCCAGAGTCACTCTTCCTGCTTCTCGCCCATCCAGATGGGGAATTCTCAGCTACCTTTCCAGTACCATGTCTGTCTGAGTGCTGCCATGCTTCCTGCTCTGACTGTCTTAGTTAGGATTTCTATTGCTGTGAGGAAATGGTTTATTTGACTTATACTTCCGTGTTGCTGTTTAACACTGAAGGAAGTCAGGACAGAATCTGAAACAGAGCAGGAACCTGGAAACAGGAGCTGATACAGAAGCCATGGAGGGGAGCTGATTAGTGGCTTGCTCTCCCTGGTTTGTTCAGTCTGCCTTCTTATAGAACCCAAGACCACCAGTCCAGGGATGGCTCCACCCGCAAAGGGCTGGGCCCTCCCCCATTTATCACTAATGGAGAAAATGCTTTACAGCTGGATCTCATGAAGGCATTTCCTCAGCTGAGGCTCCTTCCTCTCTGATGACCCTAGCTTGTACGAAGTTGACACACAAAACCACCCAGTACAATGGAGATAATAGCCTAAACCTCTGAACTGTAAGCCAGACCCAGTTAAATGTTTTCCTTGATAAGAGTTTCTCTGTGATTGTCGGGCAGTGGTGGTGCATCTCTGTAATCTCAGCACTTGAGAGGCAGAGGCAGGCAGATCTCTGTGAGTTCAAAGCCAGACTGGTCAACAAAACAAGTTTCAGAACAGCCAGTACTGCACAGAGGCACCCTGTATTAAAACAAAACAAAACAAGTGCTTCTATGGTCAGACCTGGTGTCTCTTCACGGCAATAGAAAGTCTAAGACACCGGGTGGTGGTGGTGCACGCCTTTAATCCCAGCACTTGGGAGGCAGAGGCAGGCAGATTTCTGAGTTCGAGGTCAGCCTGGTCTACAGAGTGAGTTCCAGGACAGCCAAAGCTACACACAGAGAAACCCTGTCTCGAAAAAGCCAAAAAAAAAGAAAAAGAAAAAAGAATACTAAGACAATCATGGTGTTTTATTGCAACCATAAAAATCCTAACTAAGTCACCTCGAAGCACATAAACCAAGTGTGGTGCCACACACCTGCAATCTCAGCACTTGTGAGGAAGAGGCTGAAGGATCAGAAGTTCAGGATAGAAATGGGTTATATCTAGTTTCTAATTTCATCCTGTCTCCTAAATGACTTCAGAGTCTCTTGAAGGGGGATATTACATAACCTTAGAGGCTGTTGAGAATGGGTATCGGGGTCTATCGAGACCCACTTATAAAAAGCTATATTATTGTGCTCTAATAATATATATTCTGGTCAATATGTATTACTATATTATAACATATATAATATAATATTATACATGATATATTTATTTTATTTTATCATATGTAGCATAAAATAATAAATACTTTAATATATAGTTTAATAATATATATTTCTGGTCAAAAGAATAGAATCCACCCCTGACCCTGGATAGAAATTCTGATCTGCTCTTAAGAATAAAACATCACATACTCTCCTTTCTTCTCCTTCCTTGGGAGTTAGTCTAGCTGCATCTGTCAATCATCTAGCCAGGAGACCACCCTTCAGGCAGGTTGACTCACCAGAGGTCATGCTAAGAAGAGGGGAGGAATATTTATCTCTTGAATGAGATAGTGTATTTAACTTCCCCAGAAAGCACACTCCTGTGTAGTAGCTTGCAGAATCTGTCTGCCCTGTATTTCAGATTTTTTTCTTTTTCTTCATTTTTAAAAAAATCTTCTTCTATCTTTTAGATACTGGCCAAAGCCTAGGCATGCCTTCCCCTGTGTTCTGGACTTTCTTACTCCTTCTTTCTGAAGCTACACACCCCCTTGCCTTTGTGCTTACAACTGGCATGGCTTTCCCTCTTCCCCCCACCCCCTCTTCCTGACAGCTGTCAAGATTACAGCTTGCCTGCCCTGTGGTTTTTCTCATAAACTATAATAAAATTGTCCTCAAACCTCCATAGAGTGAAAGAAGAGAACTGACTTCTGTAATTGGTCTCTGACCTCCAAATAAGTGTCAGGGCACTCACACATACACACACATACACATTCACATGAGTGAGAGATAGGTAGGTAGATAGATGATAGGTAGATAGATAGATAGATAGATGATAGGTAGATAGGTGGATGATAGATAAATGACAGATGATAGATGATGTATAGATAATAGAGATAGATGGGTAGATAGAGAGATGATACATAGGTGATCGATATAATAAAATTTTGAAGGCATAACTTTGTCTCCCCTCTTCCTCCCAATTTTCTTTTTCCTCTCAAACGCTGATGAAGTTGCCCTTGAGCTCTCCTCTGATCCATTTTTAAACTCTTTTCTTATTAATGAGACTAAAAATCTCAAAAGAGAACACTGGGTTCTCTAGTAACACAAGAATGTGAAAGAGGTTTTTTGCCTTAGTCCCCTCTTCTGCTAAAGAGGAGAGCAGAGGTCCCTGAGAACTTTCTTGTCCTGGATGAGCTGCAGCTCAGTGCCTAGGGTCCCGGAAAATCAAGGGCTGTCAAAGCTACACCAGTCCCAAAGCTTCCAGGTCCCTTGTCTCAGGAACTTGAAGAATGAGTTTCACCAACATTGGGGAGGGTCGGTTTTTCTAAGGGAGCCTATTATAGGTTCATAGTTGGGAGCTTAAGAGGAGGAAACAAGTGGAGCTCCTGTAGAGCAAAGGCGGGGCTCAAGAGAAAGGTTGTCACCAAGGGCCTCTTGCTAATGTTTGGAATGTTCATGCACCTTTCCATCCTAGTGTCTAGACTGGACTGCTGGCCACGCCCTCTCAAACAGCATGTAGCCAGCTTCACTAAGAAAGGTGGTAATGAGCAGGGCTGCCAACATGGTCCAGAAGGTAAAAGTGCATGTTACCAAACCTGATGGCCTGACTTTGCTCCCCAACACTTACATGGTGGAACCAATGCCTTCAAGTTGTTTTAAACTTACACACACATGGAAGTCACACACACATGCACACACGAACACACATACACACACAACAAATGAAAAAAAAAGCTAGAAGAGGAAGGAAATAATAAATAGGGGACTGGAGCCATGGCTCAACAATTAATATGTGCTGATCTTGCAGAGGATCTGAGTTCAGTTCCAGCACCCATGTTGGGCAGGTCACAATTGCCAGTCACCATAGCTCCAGAGATCCAATACCTTCTTCTGGCCTCCATAGGGCTGCAGTCATATGCATATTCACACACACACACACACACACACACACACACACACACAGAGAGAGAGAGAGAGAGAGAGAGAGAGAGAGAGAGAGAGAGAATAAAATATTTTTTTTAAAAAAAGAAAGAAAGATAAAGAAAGCTAGCAAGCAAGAAAAGAATTCAGAATCCAAATCAGTGCTTCTCAAACACTTCCGGCATTACTGGCCTCCAGTAAGGACAGAATTATCCATAGAACCAAGGTTGCTTCTAGTTATTAACTATAAGAAATAGGGAAGCAGCCAGGCATGGTGGTGCATGCCTTTAATAACAGCACTCGGGAGGCAGATCGCTGTGAGTTCCAGGACAGCCAGGGCTAAAAAACCAAAAAAACCAAAACCTGTCTTAAAAGAAGGAATAGGAAGAAAGAGAAAGAAAGAAAGAAAGAAAGAAAGAAAGAAAGAAAGAAAGAAGAAAGGAAGGAAGGAAAGAAAGAAGGAAGGAAAGAAAAAGAAAGAGGGAAAATAAAAGAAAGCACAATTAGTTCATGTAAGGCAGGAGGATACACATTACCTTTTGAGAGTGAGGGTTAGTAAAAAGGGCCTTGAGTGGCTGTCAGGAGGGAGAGCATTAGAAAGAAGAGGTACAGGGGCTACTACAGAGATGATTGTCATCCATCTTCACTGCCACTTTATTCACAGTAGCCACGAAATGACAAACCCAAAGACTTAGGGAATCACAGTGTGACAGCCAAAGAGAAGGTCAGGTGTGCCTTTAGAATATCTTCATTCCTGGCAGAGCTGCTGTATAATCCTGTTTTCTGTTTCCTAAAGAGCATTGTTAGTGTACATGAATATTAACTTTTGAAAGGATTTCTTACAATACTAGTTTCTGCAGAGTCTGAGAAAACAAAACAAACCAACAAACAAAAGCCAGACTTCCTTCATACCAGGATCTGAATCCAAATCACCCAACAGTGGTTTTTACTCTCAGCCATTGAAGACCTGGAAAGAGCACAGAGTGCCTCTAGTCACCATACCATAAGGCCTGACTTTGACATCCAGGAGACAGAACAGGGAACCCAGCTCAGCCACCAAGAGCACTAGCTTCTTTTCTTTTCTGTTTTGTTTTGTTGTTTGAGAGAGAGTATCTCTATGTAGCCCTGGCTGTCCTGGAGCTCACTCTATGGGCTCTAACTCACAGAGATTCTCCTGTCTCTGCTGCAGTGCTGGGATCAAAGGTGTGCCCCAGCACAGCTGACCACTGGCTGCTTTTGCCAAGGATTGTTTCACAATGCTGCTCACAAACCCCAGTAAGCCCAGTTCCAGCCTTCTTCTGGCTTCAGTGGGCACTGCAAGCATGTGGTGCACATGCAGGCTAAAACACCCATACAAGTAAAAAATAAAAATAAAAAATTTTAAAGGAAAGAAGAGGTAGAGCACATTAAAGTTGACATAACAGAGCCTGAAGAGAAAGACAGGCTTTTGTTTAAAACCTGGAGAGGCACTTTAGTATGAGTGAGAGTAAGAGTAGGGGGTGGGGCAGAGACAGACAGAAAGAGGGAGAGTGGGGGAGGGAGGGAGAGACAGAGAGAGGAGGAGACGAGGAGGAAGAAGTACAGAGAGGAAGGGAGAAAGAGGAGGAAGGAAGGAGACAGACAAAGACAGAGACAGAGGAAGAGAGAGGGGGAGAGAAGGCAAGAGGGAGAGGGAGAGAGGGGAGAAGGGGGTAGGAAGAGAAAAGGGAAAGAGAGAGGGAGAAAGGAAGAGGGAAAGACAGAGATACAGAAAGAGAAGACAGACAAAGAGATAGAGAGGAGGGAGAGAAGAGAAGGAGAGATACACAGAGAGAGACAGACAGAGATGGGGAGAATAGAGAGAGGAGGAAAGAGATAGATAAAGAGAGATAGAAATAAAGTGAGCTGTCATGGTGGAGATAGGGCCAGCCCAGGGTGGAGGAGGGTCTTTAGAGAAATCTCCTGCAAAAAGGGAGACCTGGCTTTACTTTGTTTCCAGGGGTGTGGGAAGTTTCTCACCACTTGATTTAGTATAGGAGAGAGATTAGGGGTTGCTCCTAGGCCACAACATAGACAGGCAGCTTCTCCCTCTTTTTGATTACATTTATTTTATGTGTGTTGGTGTTTTGTCTGCCTATCTGTCTGTGTGAAGGTGTTGAAAGCTCTAGAACTGAAGTTACAGACAGTTGTGAGCTGCTATGTGGGTGCTGGGAATTGAATCTGTGTCCTCTGGAAGAGTGGACAGTGCTCTTAACCTCTGAGCCATCTGTTGAGTCCCACCAGACAGCATCTTAACTCTGTCCCAGGGAGAAAGCTGCAGCTGGAGAGGACTGATTTCTTCAGGCTGGGGAAGTAACTTTCTTAAGAGTGTCTCAAAGGGCACAGAAGAACCTAACACTGACCAAGGATAGAAATCAAAACTTTTTTTTCCAGCCAGGCAGTGGTGGCACATGCCTTTAATCCCAGCACTTGGGAGGCAGAGGCAGGTGGATTTCTGAGTTCGAGGCCAGCCTGGTCTACAGAGTGAGTTCCAGGACAGCCAGGGCTACTCAGAGAAACACTGTCTTGGAAAACCAAAAGAAAAAAGAAAAAAACCTCCTTTTTCCAAGGTCCCTGACTTAAAAATGTCTTGCTTAATTCTATCTCTGTCTTTATTACTCCCTGCTCAGAAAGTTTATGAATATTAAACATGTAGGCTGACCAGTGGCTCTGGTTCCTTCCCGTCTCTCTGGGCTGGTGTCCTGAGCAGACCTTGGGCGCAAGCTCCGCAGCCAGTCCCACAACACCCAGAGGAAGCTCCACTCCCAGGTACTCTAACAAGCCCAGGATCACAGGATCCCAGAATCACAGAATCACAGAGACAGCTTGACTCTGAGGAGTTCTGACACAACCAGAATCACAGGTAGGACAGGCTCCAGTCAGATTTAGCAAGGGCAGGTAGCACTAGAGATAACCAGGTGGCAGGGTGGGGGGCAAGTGTAAGAAAATAAACAACACAAACCAAGGTTACTTGGCATCATCAGAACCCAGTTCTCCCACCATAGCGAGTCCCGGACACACCATTACACTGGAAAAGCAAGATTCAGATATAAAATCACTTCTCATGGTGATGATACAGGACTTTAAGAAAGACATAGATAGTACCCTTAAAGAAGTACAGGAGAATGCAGGTAAACAGCTAGAAGCCCTTCAAGAGGAAACACAAAAATCACTTAAAGAACTACAGGAAAACACAATCAAACAGGTGAAGGAAATGAGCAAAACCATCCAGAATCTAAAAATGGAAATAGAAACAATAAAGAAATCAGAAAGAGAGACAACCCTGGAGATAGAAAACCTAGGAAAGAAATCAGGAGTCATAGATGCAAACATCACCAACAGAATACAAGAGATAGAAGAGAGAATCTCAGGGGCAGAAGACACCATAGAAAACATTGACACAACAGTCAAAGAAAATGTAAAAAGCAAAAAGCTCCTAACCCAAAACATCCAGAAAATCCAGGACACAATGAGAAGACCAAACCTAAGGATAATAGGTATAGAAGAGAGTGAAGATTCCCAATGTAATGGGCCAGTAAATATCTTCAACAAAATTATAGAAGAAAACTTTCCTAACCTAAAGAAAGAGATACCCATGAACATACAAGAAGCCTACAGAACTCCAAATAGACTGGCCCAGAAAAGAAATTCCTCCTGTCACATAATAATCAAAACACCAAATGCACTAAACAAAGAAAAAATTTTAAAAGCAGTAAGGGAACAAGGTCAAGTAACATATAAAGGCAGGCCTATCAGAATTACACCAGACTTCTCTCCAGAGACTATGAAAGCTAGAAGATCCTGGCCAGATGTCATACAGACCCTACAAGAACACAAATGCCAGCCCAGGCTACTATACCCAGCAAAACTCTCAATTACCATAGATGGATTTCTCCAAGATATTCCATAACAAAACCAAATTTACACAATATCTTTCCACAAATCCAGCCCTACAAAGATAATAGATGGAAAACATCAACATAAGGAGCAAACATCCTAAAAGAAGCAAGAAGCTAATCTTTCAACAAATCCACACAAACCTAATTCCACCTCTTACAACAAAAACAACAGGAAGTGACAATTACTTTTTCTTAATATCTCAGTAAGAAAATTACTATTATCAACATATCCTAAGCGATTGAAATCTGAAAATATGAGGAATTAGAAATTTGTTGATTGTCATCCAATGGTCTCTCTAATTTAGTAATTGGAGAAATAGGTCCAACACTGTACAATCTATATACACTTTCAGCTTGTTTGTTCGTGACAGTGTCTGGCTGTGTACAACATAAGGGTCTTGAAATCTTGCTTCTCCTATCTCAGCCTCTCTATTAGTAGTATTGCTCATTTCATGTTTTTACACTATACTATGGTTTTCAGAACAGCTTATATACTTCAAAAGTATTTATATACCCAAAAGAAACATAGATGATTAATTAGGGAGATGTCTTGTAAGAGAACAACAAAGAGACTGAAAGCTTTGCTTGACATTTGTAACTCTTGTATCAAGTTTGAAGAGGACTTTATATTTACTCTTTCTCTGAGATGAATGCTTTTCCAAATTATCACAGCTAATGAACCAAATTCTTACCCTCACCTAATGTCTGTGCCACTCTCCAAGCAGAATCATTGTTCATTGAAACAGTTGGTGAATGACTTTATGGATAGACCACCTTAATATACACACCATTTCTTAAATGAATGTAACCTGTTCTCTGTGGGCTGAGAATAAAGTCACTCACTCAAGTCAAATAGCTTTGACCATAGCAGGAAGTCTGTATCCAAAAATCATGCCTACAATTCATTTCTTGGTGCAGCAGAACTGTCAACTCTCAGCTTAGCTACGATGGAGGTAAAATCCTTTGGTGATGTGAGGATCATTGAAGTACAGCCTTATTACAATGAAATCCAATGTCTAAAAATTGTTCTTACTTTGGGGTTGTACCACAGTAAGAGCCAAGATTTTAAACTCTACTAAATACAAACCAAACTAATCAAAAGGCTTTATATATTTATGTTCATTTAAGAAAATATTATTTTGAAATATACAGTTACTATGTTTGGAGTTATTTAAAATTTATATTGAGAAAAATGTATTTTTACTATTGTTGTAGACAAGCATCTACATAAGACTGTTAAATTGATTGTTGTTTTATATCAAATAACTTTTATAATACTTATTTTTGTTGTTATAATATTTTATGAATTTTAAGGAATATGACAAAAAAGATATTGTAGGTATTGAAGGGGGGTCTCTGGGAGGAGTTGGGGTACAAAAGGGAAACAAGAATGTGATTTAATTCTATTTACTTAAAATATGTTTTTAAATGTTAACAAATTCAGATAAATTGAAATCATGTAACTTTTCTCATCATAATGCAAAGTGTCCAAAAACACTTCAACTTCCCTTTAAGCTCACTGACGCGAGGTG
The DNA here is from genome assembly GCA_019843815.1 of Montemys delectorum. Classification (NCBI taxonomy): domain Eukaryota; kingdom Metazoa; phylum Chordata; class Mammalia; order Rodentia; family Muridae; genus Montemys; species Montemys delectorum. The sequence goes on along the minus strand of JADRCD010160416.1, from coordinate 3,596 downwards.
GGGGGAAAGAAAGTTAACAGGAGAAGGGGTTTGTGGGCCTGTTTATAAGTAGTTGTTTGAGGCCATTCTAGTCTCTGTTGCAAGGATATCAGCAGCCCAGTCCAATGGCAAACACCAAACACAAGTCAGCAGCAGCTGCTCAATGCAGCAGAAACCCCAAGGCAAGAGTCAGCAAGGAAGCAGCAAGAATCCGCTGAAATACCCCAAGTTCTTTGGCACGTTTCTCTCTACAAAGTGAAGACCAGTGAAGAAACGAGACGAGCCAAGCACTGCAAGTCATAGCAATGCAAGAGCATCCTTTTGCTGTCTGTGGGGTTCTATTTATAGTCTTTCCAAAAGTTGTCATGCACCTTCTCAGGGTCTGCTTCAGCAAAACATCCTCTCATGTGTCTGTTCCAGCAAAACGTTCTCTCTAGACAGCGTTCAGAAAAAACATCATGTGACACAACTGAGTTTCAAAACAAACAAACAAAAACCCAGAAATTTCTTCTTTAAAAGGTGTTTTTTGTTGTTCACAATAAGCTCCTTTGAAAACATCTGACTTTATAAAATGAGGTGACTTGGGGCTAGAGCCCGAGAAAATCTCCTGCAAATGATAGAGTAGCAGTGATTCTCAACCTGTGGGCTGTGAGCGCTTTGGGGTTGCATATCAGATATTTACATTATGATTCATAACAGTAGAAAAATTACAGTTATAAAGTAGCAACAAGGTAATTTTATGGTTGGGGGTCACCACAACACAAGAAACTGTATTAATGTTTGACATAGGTGATTCCATGTTACTGTGGAGAGCTTTCATAAACCTAAAGAGGAAAGCTGTGAGAACTGCATGGTTTACACCCAGTCAGGAGCACAGATCACACAGCGATTGGTGCCTGGTGGAGTTGAGCTCGTAGCCTGACATTCACTCTGAGAAGAAATTGTCAAAATTGAATTTTAGGAAACTCAGTTAGTTTCTCTGGGAGAATTTCTTATATTTATCTTATAAAGATAAAATAAAATCTTCAGTATTGGTGACACACTCCCTTAATCCCAGCAGTTGGGAGGCAGAGGCAAGTTTGAGGCCAGCCTGCTCTACAGAGTGAGTTCCAGGACAGCCAGAACTACACAGAGAAACCCTGTCTCGAAAACAAAACACAACAAACAAACACCACCACCAACAAAAGTTCAGGTCTAGTCACATAACTATTCCAAGTTGGGTGAGTAGGGAGTGTAGAATAATTTTATTTTAATGTATCTTTTTTATTTTGAGACATATAACTGTCTTTCACTTCAACTCAGAAATCCACCTGCCTCTGCCTCCCAAGTGCTGGGATTTAAGAGGTGAGCCACCATTGCCCGGCTATTTTAATCATGTAGCCCTGGCTAACCTGGAACTCTCTATGTAGACCAGGCTAGCCTTGGAACCCACAGAGATCTACTTGCCTTTAGAGTGCTTGGATTTGCCTGTAACAAACCTGGTGTGGTGGTACACATCTTTAATCCCAGCACTCAGGAGGAAGAGGCAGGCAGAAATCTGTGAGTTCCAGACCAGCCTGGTCTACATAGCAAATTCCAGGACAGCCAAATCTGTAGAGAGAGACTACCATGGTTTGAATGAGAATGGCCCACATAGGCATATATATTTGGATACTTAGTCCCCAAATGATAAACCAGTTGAGTAGGAGGTGTGGCTTTGTTGGAGGAAATGTGTCACTGGGACTAGTGGACTTTGATGTTGCAAAGCCTGGGCTAGGCCCAGTCTCTCTCTGTCTCTGTGCCTGCTGTCTGCTGCCTGTGGGTCAGGATGTAAAGCTCTCAGCCACTGCTCCACCACTGTGCCTGTCACCTTCCCACTATGATGATGATGGGCTGAAACTGTAAACCTCCCAATTAAATGTTCCTTTTAAGGGTTGCCCTGGTCATGGTGTCTCTTCACAACCACAGAACAGTAATTAAGACAGAGACTTTGTTTCAAAAAAACAAAAGAGACAAATGAAGTCCGTAGGAGCACACCCACTTAGACACCCTGATTGTTAAAACTTACATTTTAATAACATAATAACATTTCCAGTTGATAATAGCATTTAAAGTTTTATTGCAAAAGCAATATAACATTAAATAAAAACATTGAAAAAACACAATTCATAACCTCACCACCTTAACAAGTACTTCCATCTCTGTGTAGTTCATGGTAGAACTCTCCTACATACCTAATACATCCATATCCACACAAGCAACACTCAACTCTGCTTTCTGGCACCAGAATGTTCGAAAGACTCTTAAAAATTCATTTGACAACAGGAGCTTCATTTCGAGTATTTACATCCGTCATATAAACTTAAGGTCTTAAAATTCTCAAACACTAAAGAACTAGGGTGTCTTCTCTCTTGTAGTCCTGCAGGGAAAACACCAAGAACCTTCCACAGAATGAGATGGACATATATAAATGACAGGAGCATTTTTCCAGAAATGTCTGCCATCCCACAGTCATAAGCATTTTGCCAGTTCTCAAGAACCAGAAGAAACTGCTTTTGAAGGACGGCTTTGATCTGTGTTGTCCATGGCCACGCTTCCTGTGTTAATGGCTGCGCATAACAGTACTGCAGAAGAACACACGCAGATACCTACAGTCTGGAAGCCTCTGGGCTCTCCTTGCATCCGAGTCTGTGGAGAGTAAGTCTACTGGTGGGGTGTACACACCCATTCCAATGTTGGTGAAGAAAATTAAGCATATTGTTTAAAATTGCAAGCTAACAGTGGCCCGTTTGAAGTCCTTTCCCTGAGAGGTTATTAATGCTGTGTATTATCTGTAATTTTTACTTACTCACAAGCATTGTGGTTAGAACCTGTTGATACACCATAGAGATGTGAAAGCTTAGATTTCATGACAGATCCACCATTACACATTAAGAACACCCCCTGCTCCATGGTAGGGAGATAGTATAGCCCCCCCAGACTTTTGGACAAATAGCAAGGGTTTGTCTTCACAGTTTCCCAGAATCCCTTGAGGTGTCCTAATGACTGTGAAAGTAAGATTGAATTATTGTACTTTGCATGACTTGGTGTGCAATGTTCTTGGAGGTCAGAGGAGGGTAACAGATAGCCTGTAACTGGAGTTACAGACAGGCATGAGCTACCCCATATGGGTGCTAGGAACTGAATCCTGGTTCTCTGAAAGAGCAGCACACACTCATAACTTGTGAGCCATCTCTCCAGCCCCTAAAAATAAATAAAGACTCAGATTCAGGCTTAAGAATCTGAATTTAAGTTCCTTGTCTATTTAAATACTATACACAGACAGCATACACATGTTAACCTCTATTTTCCCTTTGCATTGCTGCCAGTTGGAGCCAGAGCTGTGAAGTGTAGGTCAAGCCCACTACTGCTAAGCTGTACCCCAAATCCCAACACTTGCTTTTTTAGGGTCTATACTCTATGTGCATTGAAGCTTATGTGCACTAAGCTTAATTAGTTTTAATTTTTAAAACCAAACACTTGTTATTTTTTACACATATATTTATTTATTTTATGTGGCAAGGAGACTGCACACATCTCTCTCTCTCTCTCCCTCTCTCTCTCTCTCTCTCTCTCTCTCTCTCTCTCTCTCTCTCTCT
>JADRCD010160413.1:5846-29205 GCA_019843815.1 Montemys delectorum | reverse complement strand
CAGTTTGCAATCCCACCAGCAATGAAGGAGTGTTCCTATTTCTCCGCAACCTCTCCAGCATCTGCTGTCACCTGAGTCTTTTATCCTAGCCAATCTGACTGGTGTGAGGTGGAATCTCAGAGTTGTTTTGATTTGCATTTCCCTGAGCATCAGGCTTTTCTATACATGTTTTATCTCCTTGAGCACAGAACTTGACTCCAACATTACGTTTACGAGATTTATTCTTTTCTTAAATTGCACATTTTATATTTCTCTTTGCCCCACTAGTTGCTTTTATTGTAGGTGTATAAAAGAACAACCACCAATAACTACGTAACAATCAATACCAGGCTGTCTTAAAATCTTCATTTCCAAAGACATGAATCTCACATTCTTCAGATTAGCTTCATGGAGAATTACAGGAGAGGGACAAAACCCAGCCACATTCTATGCTAAATTATCACAAGAATGATCTATAAGCCACCTACTAATTTCCTTTCCCTTTGAAACCTCTTGAGCTGGGCCCTTATTGTCCAAATATTTTTCAGCACTGCAGTATTAAATACCCTTACTAGAATGACCAATTAAGCCCCAACTAAAACATTCAACTACTTTTTAAGTTAAAAGTCTCAGGGCCTTTCACATCCCTCCAAGCAACAGCATGGTTAGGCTTCTCAAAAGGAGAAAAGCATTTAAATGCCCTTGGACTGGGTTGTCCATTTTTGGGTTTTCTTACATCAGTCATCAAGATTGTCTATCTAATGCCCCAAGTATCAGGACAAAACAAAGTACATTCACCTGAACTTTGCATCTGGGACATGAGAGACATCATTTCAGAGATAAAATTAGAGCTAGATGCATCATTATCCACTAATGTTTTAGCACATTTTAGTCTGAATATGGAACTCCAGTGAGTTCATGGAAGTTAATCATACCAATAGTTCTTTAATATTTCAAAGAGCTGAATGAAGATTTTCTTAAATCATGTATGGTCTACTGATAGTCTCCCTGTAATAAATTTCTCCCATTTGTTGTGGACCCAGTATTTCCTTCCATTCCATCCTATTTGAGAAATGATTGTAAGAGCTCAGCATCGATCCTTCTTTTGCATGTGATACTGGGTAAAAGCATCTACAACAATTTCAAGATTTTTACTTTCACACAAGATGAATCTGGAGGTCACTGAAGACTGGATATGGTATCTACACAAGTTTTAAGGAGTTGTATTGATACTCCTTATAGCTCTAGATATGCTCTTTTTGTTCCAGCCAATAGAATGAAGATAGGGGAAGAGCCTAGCAGGTACATTTTAAGAAAACATCCTTGAAAACATCCTTTCTTTGGAAAGTCAACTGTGTTGGATGGTGTCTTAGTCAGGGTTTCTATTCCTGCACAAATATCATGACCATGAAGCAAATTGAGGAAGAAAGGGTTTTTTCAGTTTAATTCCACATAGCTGTTGATCACCAGAGGAAGTCAGAACTGGAACTCAAGCAGGTCAGGAAGCAGGAGCTGATGCAGAGGCCATGGAAAGATATTTATTACTGGCTTGCCTCCCCTGCTCTCTTATAGAACCCAAGACTTCCAGCCCAGGGATGGCACCATCCACAAGGGGTCCTACCTCCTTGATCACTAATTGAGAAAATGCCCCACAGCTGGGTCTCATGGAGGCACTTCCTCAACTGAAGCTCCCTTCTGTGTCATAACTGCAGCCTGTGTCAAGTTGACACACAAAACCAGCCAGTACAGATGATGTTGCTGGGGCAAACCCATAAAGGGCCTTTTTCCTGAGGCATATGCAGGTGAAAGGATGTTCTGCTAAAGCAGGCACCTGGAAGGACATGTGATGAAGGATTCTTCACTAACAACACACAGGTATTGGTCTGCCATACATTTCATAGTTGAGCTCTATTAATTAGAACTCCTTAGAGAGAAGAAAAGGCGCCGAAAAACTTCAGGTGGTGGGTGGTGTGCTGCAGTTTCTTGCCACTTCTGAGGACTCAGGCTGATTGGCAGAGTGATGTCAGCTGAGACAGACTCACATGGTGAGGCAGGTCAAATGCTGAGGACACCCATGGAGGACATATGATGTTTGGAGAGTGTATAAAAACGACTCAATGGACCATGACAGAGGCCTAGCTTGCCTTGCTTACATAACTAAATTCTTCTTGGTCTCACATCCTCACTGAACTCTGCTTCACTGAGAGAGAACTTCTTCTGGTGTTTCTGATGACCCTCCCTGTTGACTTGTGCCCAGGCTGAGGCCTGGCTGTCCCTGCTAGGTAGTGCCCCTACTGCTGATTCCTATTTGCTATCCTGACTCTGCTGAGCTATGCTGCTGTTGTATCTGTGAAGTGTTTGTGCGTATATTGAGCTGCCGCTACTGACCTATAAACTGAACTGCTGATTTCCAGACAACACAGATGGGAGTTGCTCCAAAGAACCATTTTTAAACAGGTCCACTTTCCCCATATCCATTCCTTTCCGCTACCTCTGATGGGTGGTGGGCTAAAAGGGAGGTCCAAGCATTTAAGAATCATAATTAAAAATAGGTGTCAAAATATTAAAGTTACAAGAAGTCTAATATAACTGTCCCATTCCCCCTTCCCCTGCTTCTATGAGTGTCCTCCCCCACCCAACCACCCACTTCCACCTAACTGCCTTGGCATTCTCCTACACTGGGGCATCAAGCTTTCACATGAACGAGGGCCTCTTCTCCCATCGATGCCAGATAAAGCCATCCTCTGACAGAGTCTGACTAATACAGATGAGGATACTCACAGCCAACCATTGAACTGAGCACAGGAACCACAGTGGAAGAGTTAGGGATAAACTGAAGGGGTTTGCAACCTCATAGGAAGAACAACAATATCAACCAACCAGACCCCCCCCCCAGAGTTCCCAGGGACTAAACTACCAACCAGAGTACACATGGAGGGACATGTGGCTCCAGCTGCTTATGTAGCAGAAGATGGCCTTATCTGGCATCAATAGGAGAAGAAGTCCTTGGTCATGTGAAAGCTTGATGCCCCAGTGTAGGAGAATGCCAGGGCAGTTAGGTGGAAATGGGTGTTTGGGTGGGGCAGCACCCTCATAGAAGCAGGGGAAGGGGGAATGGGGCAGAGGTTTGCAGCAGAGGAGAAACTGGGAAAGAGGATAACCTTTGAAATATAAATAAATAACATATCCAATAAAAACTATTAAAGTTACATATCTTACTGTTTATACTTCAAAGCCTAAAATATGGATTTATGGTTGTATACAACTATTAGACATGAGGGTCACAGGAAGTCCTGACTGTGTGAGACCCTTTGTTTTGTCTCTTAAATAACATCCCAAATCATCTGGTCTGGTTCAGCTGGCCTAGGGATCCTCTAGTACCAAGCAACTCCATTGTGCCACAAACTCAGGATAGATCCATATCATGCCAGCTTCCAATATGTGTTGCTAACATGAGCAAAGTTATATATCAAGGACCAAAGCCTCAGTCCCATTGGGAAGTGGCAAGGTGTTCCTGAGCTAGGTGCAACGAAATGGTGAAACCTTTCCATCTTGTCCAACTACAAATGTTGATGCTAAATGTGGAAAATGCCCTCCATCGCTTTCTCCCTGACCTCAGTAGTGACAGTCTAAAGACTGTTGCTTTACAGAGACTGCCTTACCAAACATTACCTAAGCATGCTTTCTCAATTCTGCTATGTCACATAAACCTTGCCTCCATGTTGAGCCTTATGCAGCAATCCCATGTACCTACTCAACTGTATATAATAAACATGCTATGCTTCCAGGGTGCTATAGTTTCTCCATCAAGGGAGCCAATCTACCTATTTCCAGCTTTTCTGCGTGTGTCCTTTCTTTAGATGAATGGAGGTTAAGAAGTATTTTTCTCTATCACATCTCTCAAATTACTTTGTATCACTATAGATTATTTCATATGGAAGTATACTCTTACCAAATTGGGGCACATAATATATTTCATTATGATTACGATTTTGTTGGTTAAAAAAAATCCTGGAGTGGTTAACCAATCCTGCACAGTGCAGAACCATCTCTGAGCTACTCATTTGCTGCTTTCCTCTTGACTGAGTCACATACTCTTTGCTCATTCATCTTCTTCATTGATAGCTGTGGAGTTACTTTTCTGGGAACCATGGTGGTTCCAGTAGATGTTTCCCAATACCTAGCCCCAGATACAGAAGCTATGAGTAACACAGACCTCCTTCTCAGATGTAGACTCTAGACTACCATGGAGCTACATCAAAGTCAGGAAGTACTGGGATAGGTGAAGTGGTCTCTGTTCTGGAAGAAACTAATCCTCCCCTTCAGAATCCCCACTATCTCTTCATGAGAAGAAATCCCAACCAGGGGATTCACTATGCCATGACCAAGGCTTCCTTGAGTCTTTCCTCTGCATTTCCAGATATTCTGGATACTTCCTTCTTGATTCTTCCTATCTAGCCTAGATATTCTTTTAATTCAGCAACTGGGGACAACTCATAATCATTAGAAAGAGATAATAAAGATTTACTGATATCTTTCCCCATGTTCCTGTGATGATGGGAAAATGTTACCTCTTTTATTAGAAAAACAAAACAAAACAAAATTGTGAATTTCCACAAATTCTTACTTTGAATTATTGAAGCAAAATGAGATATTTAGTAAACAATGTGAAAAGTATGGCAAATGTTAGAAATGTTTAAGTGAATGGAACTTCTCCTCTACACTGCTGACCTTGGAACCCAAAGGGCTATGTAAAGTCAGACACAGTTAGAACACCATGGTTAATTGTGATTAGTTGTCTTTTATGGGTTTGATTTTTGATGCGCACCTGTGCATGTGCACACATGTATATATGTACACGTGTATCCATGTATAGGTTAGAAGTCAATGTCAAGTGTATTCATCAATCACACATAACTTTTTTAAAAAAAATAAGGTATTTCAATGAACCCAGAACTCACCAGTTCAGCTAGACTGGCTGGCCAGCAATTCCCAAGAATTGGTCAGTCTTAATCTCCCTAGCGTTAGGAGTTCATAGTTATACTGGACTGTTTTACATGGATTCTGGCCATTGAACTCAGGACCTCAAGCTTGCATATTAAGCACTCCATTGACTGAGCCATCTCCTCGTTACTGTATGTGTTCTAACTACATGAAATGCTGTTTCTTCTTTCCATCCTCCACTTCCTCTCCCCTTGAGCAAACGCCCTTTTCCCCAGTCCAAGAGAATCTGGAGGACGGCTTCCACGACACAATGATAGAATTTTGTTTATTGTAAGTGAGAAATGGACAAAGGGAGACACATAACAGATGAATGGACAAGGGTATGAGTAGAATAAACTATCAATGTAGTTAAGTAACAGATGGTGGCTGGGGCTTCAGGGGTAAACAAAGCGATCTGTGAGATCTTGAAGGCTGTAGTGTTCATGTATTTCCCAAGCAGAAGTTCTAGTGATAGAGTAAAATTGATCTCACCACTGGCTTTCTACTATAAAACAAAACAAAACAAAACAAAACAAAACAAAACAAAACAAAACAAAACAAAAAAAACCAGCTTGATTGATAACTCATCTTTTCCTCTTTCATTTATAGTACATCCAACAAATCTTCACTGGGTCATTTCCATTTATTATAAACACTGGAGGCCTAAGGATGTCCAGAAGAGCAGCAATAGAGCCCACTCCCACCTCCCCTTCAGTCTGTGCTCACATGGTTCTCTGATGATTCGTTGAAGAGAAAGCTTTACAGGCAGACTCGAAAACAGGAGACTATAATGTAAGTTTGTGGTCCCCCTGCCCCCCTGTTAATACTACACAGGCCTCAGTTTCCCAACCAGCGACCAGAGTTTGGATCTGGTACCTCTACCCTGATAAGATTTTTGGAATAAGATTTTTTTGTGATTTAAAAAAACAAAAAAACAGAAAAACTACTTTTTCACAGCTTTACTTACAGTTAGTTAATGAAAGCACAGACTCTGATCTTCAGAACACAGAATTCTGGAAAAGATAAAGGAAGTATTGTGAGTGTGCATGTGTGTGTGTGTGTGTGTGTGAGAGAGAGAGAGAGAGAGAGAGAGAGAGAGAGAGAGAGAGAGAGAGAGAGAGAGAGAGAAGACAGAACCATTCACATTAGGAGAGCTTTTTAACACTGGGTCGGACCATGTACCCTGTGGTGAAGGCTTCATAGGGAAGGTGACTGTGGTTGTACATAAAGCACCTTAGAGTCAATGATTGTAGGAAAAACCCAATGTGGACTTACTGTGTGACTTGAGATGAGTTAGTTAACATCTCTGTGGGTTATTATGATAACTAAATGAGTTAATAACACATGCAGAAAATTAATTATAGGGCCTGCACACAGTAAATCCTAAAGAATGGCATATATGATATTGTGACTTATTTATGTAATATAAAGTACAGACATGTTTACAATGTCTTGAAAATCAGCTCAGAATTAAATGTGAGTCTTTGACATGAAAATGACTTCAAATACCACAATGAATAACACGTTCTCACATGAACTTCAAGAGTTTTAACATGAATACAATAAAAGTTTTGTCTCTGGATACTTCATCAGGAGCAACCAATGCTCTTTAGTGAGAGATTTATGACTGGCTGATGACTAGATTGAGTAGAGTGGTATGCTGAGACAACACTTGGGGGATGGTGAGCGGGGCAGGCATGTGATGCTCCAGACATAGGTTTTATATGGATGGCCAGCCTCAAGGCAGTCTCTGCCTTTCATGTCAACGAGAAAGATTAGAAATGGTACATTGCTAATTTCTTTCAAAATATCTCTGCCATTCCATGCTGGGATCAGCCATGACCATTTGACCCACTCTCTGGAGATGGAGATGAGGAGCTCTCCGGCCTTTATCTGCAAGTCAATTTTTTTTTTTGATCCACAGAAATGACAGTCCTGGATCCTAAGAGCTGAGATATAACAAAGTGTCTCTGGGTTCCCATAATACTGGGTCCTTGTTCTCTACTTCTGGATAGCAAGCTTAGAGGTGTTTGCAGCCATGGGATGATCAGCACCCAGGGCATGTTGGGTTCCACTGACCTATGGAAGCACCTTTGTATTCTTGCAAGGAGTTCAGAAACTGGAGAAGATGTGGCATTCCCTGGTTCTTTGTAGACCTCATGTTGGTGACAAAGGAGTAGGTTCAGCTGCATCTCTGCTACTGGGCTTGTCCCTATTAGTCCAGGACTACCCATAAGAAAGAACAAGTAGTCACATCCAGTTAGAAACTCAGGTACTTTATGGGCTTGGCTTACAGTTACAAAGCAGATAGACATAAGCCAGTCCTGGGCCCTGTGGTGCAGAAGTCCAAGGGCCTCTTCACAGAGCTGAGTGCTTCCTACCTACCACCTGGCCCCTGAGTTGCAGTTTTTGAGGGGTACAATGATTGGAAAACATGTTCATAAACTGCTGTATGCTTTAAATATTCAAAGCCTTAATGCTTCAATTCAAACAGAAGTCCCAAGTTCTTTAATGTTGCCCTCAGCAGCACCACTCCCCCTAGCAGAAGGAGTTACAGAGGGTGCTGGGTCTCTACTTTGCACACTGAGGACGTCTGCAAAGGCAGTTTTCTTTTCTTTGGGTTTCTTCTCTTCTATTTTTCATCCATTCAATTTCTCAGGCACATATCGTGAAGGCCAATTTACTGCCAAACTCTGTAATTCATGCTGGCACTCTAGGAATGGTGTTGACAGGCCAGTAACATGAGCTATGAATCAATTCACCACAGACAGAGAAAAACATGGGTAGAGTTGATCTATATACTGGTACAGCAGCTGATGTGGGCAAGGCAGGGGAGACAGTCAGTGTGGGGCATTCTAAAGGAGCTTGGCTGCGGGGATTTGGGGGTGTGATGGGAGGGCTGGTCTACAGTGAGTCGGGCAGGGTTTCCATGTCACACTGCCCCAGAACAATTGTAATTGAGGCTTACCATGGTTAGCAATAGCAGTCATGTATTGAATCAGAAATAGTTTTGTGGTACCCCTATCGTGAGTTGGCACCTAACTACATTTTGCAGTCAGGGATTGCAGACGTCTCTTTCTTGAGGTAATGGTATTATTTAGAGGCTGTTGCTGTGTTGTTGTTCTGGCCCAGCCTGCTCTGTCACAAAGTAGTCTTGTTCTGAAGCTAGAAGGACTACACAGAGCCACCATCCCAGAACAGTGTCCACACATGCTAAGGATGCAAAAGTAACTGGATCTTCCCACCACAGTCAGACAGGAATATAACCATGGTAAGAAATTTACTCAAAAAGATTGTTTTACGGAATCTAAAGTGTCTTCTACAGGCTAGAGTTTTGAATTACCAGGCTCATGATTGTAGCATTATTTGAAGCTTATGTGACCTGTATGAGGTGGAGTTGCCCTGCTTGGTATGTCAGTCTCTAGGAGTGACATTTGAAGATCCTGTGCTTCCTATTGTGAGGCTCCTATGCCATGCCATAGTCTCTATATCTTTCCCTCCGTGTTGAACAGAAATCTCTCTGAAGTCATGAAACTTCACAAACCCTTCCTTTCTTAGGCTGTTGCTTTTCAATATTTTGTCTTTTTGACGAGAAAAGGAATAAATACAGACTACATTTTGCAGTGGGCTCCCCATCCATTACATGTAGGCCATCAGGAGTACCTGGTCTCTACTCTCCCAACACATATCACAGACTATTTGACCTAGTTCTTACCACCCCACTCAGAAATCAAGAGTGAAAATTACTTATAGGACATTCTTTTTTAATCTTTAAAATTTATTTTCAGTTCATGCGAATTGGTGTTTTGTCTTCATGTATGTCTGTATGAGTGTGTTAAATACTCTAGAACTAGAACTACAGATAGTTGAGAGTTGCCATGTGAGTGCTAGAAATCTTACCTGAGTCCTCGTGAAGAGCAGCCAGTGTGCTCCTAATCATTAAGTAATCTCTTCAGCCCAATCATAGGATATGCTTAACAATTTTTCTGGAAATTGCACAAACTGTATCTGTTCAATCTCCTGCAGTCAAATTTCAGTAGATCATCCACACAGTCATGCCCGGGGCATAAGAACTGTCTAAATACCTAGAAAGAAAAATAATGTGGAGTTGGTATATGCTAGGCACCAACACAGCATTGTGTTGAAAAACTTTCATAGTCATTCCCCAGAGGACTAATGAATAACAGGGAGGGAGTCATACTATTAACATGGTTAAGATAAGCTTATTATCACATATGGTTATTGTAATCCAAAAACCAAGCTGTTCAAGGGAGTTGATCCTATTTGGTATGAAAAACATATTCTAAACTTTTCTTACAGCTAAAGATAGCAATGGGTTGCACATCCATGTATAGTGAAAATGACTGAGAGAACAGTTATTTCTAGTACAGGGGTGGGCCTGGAGGATCACATCCTCCTCCCTTGTCACATGAATTTTAACATGCATAAAGATCAAGACTTAGAAGTTTGGCAGCAAGTTTTGTGATCATGAGGAAATGGAAAGAAGGAAGTTAAGGAATAGTTTGTATTGCTTGGTACAGAGTTGTTTCTGATGGCCTCTGCTGTCCCAGTGTATCTTTGTTCAAATAATATCCCTATTCAAAACCAGACGAGTCTTGGGTTAGACAGTAAATGGTGTTGTCAAGAAAGCATCAGGCACTAACAACACAGGAAGAGAGCAACATGACCATTACAAAGCAGGAGACAGCTGTATACAGATTCGCTCCTGATTCCTATATCCAGTCTAGAGCTCATGGTCAAGGCTGAGCTCTGGGTACTTGTAACTGGCAGTTTTCCATACTCCAACCCTTGTGATAACGCAGAGCCTTGGAGGACTGGTACAGCTTGAACCTTGATTTCAATGAAAGCCTTTAGGAGTTTGAACCTTGATTTTACACAAACCTTCAGAAGTTCTGAAGGTTTTTGCACATGTTTTAATGTCTATAATCCTGAGTTGGCTGTAATTACTGCAATCCTGCACAGAAGGCTTATTCTGTAGCATTTCCAATGGGACCAGAAGCAGATGTGTCAAAACTCTCAGCAAGAAGCTTGCTAGAAAGTTAGTCCAAACTGGCACTCCAAGGGCAGGTTGCAAAGTATCAAAGAGTAGTAGAAAAGACCTCTCCTTTATCCATCTAGTTTGCACAACTTGAGGCCCAACTTCTCAAGTTTCAGGTTTTCCAAGCAGTAGCTTCTCACTCCCCAAGGGCTTATATTGTGAACTTCCTTTTGATGTTTTTAAATTGGAATATTTCCAGTTATGGTGGCACTGCCTTTAATCCTAACACTTGAAAATACAGGCAAACAATTACTGTCCATTCCAGGCCAGTTTGATCTAACTAGTGAGTGCCAGGGCAGGGCTGCATAGTGAGACCCTCTCTCAAAACAACCAACCAACCAAATAAAAACAAAACAAAACAAACAAACAAAAACCAGTTAGGTCTAGCGAGATTGCTTGATTAAAGTACTTGCTGCTCTTGTAGAATGACCACTAGCCTGAATGCAGATCACATACATGTATATATAGGCAGAACACTACATAAAATAATAAATCCTTTTCTTTTTTAAATTTTTTTCTTAAATATGTTTTTTTTAATTAGATGTTTTCTTATTTCCTTTCCCAGGTTCCCCTCCAAAAAAAAACAAAAACAAAACCAAAAAACTAAAACAATCCCTTGTTCCCTTCTCCTTCCCCATGCTCACCATCCCACTCCCTCCAGTTTACTGGCCTTGGCATTCCCCTACACTGGGGTATAGAACTTTTACAGGGTTAAGGTCTTCTCCTCCCATTGATGACTGGCTTGGCCATCCTATACTATACTCATGCTGCTGGAGCCATGAGACCCCCGATGTGTACTCTTTGGTTGAAGTTTTAGTCCCTGGGAGCTCTGAGGGTAATAGTTAGTTCATATTCTTGTTCCTCCTAAGGGGGTGTAAAACCCTTCAGCTCCTTTGGTCCTTTCTCTAGCTCCTTCATTGGGGACCCTGTACTCAGTCCAATGGATGGCTGTGAGCCTCTACTTCTGTATTAGTTGAGTATTGTCAGAGCCTCTCAGGAGACAGCTATCTCAGGCTCCTGTCATCCAGCACTTGTTGGCATCCACAATAGTGTCTAGATTTGATGATTGAATATGGGAAGGATTCCAGGTGGAGCAGAGTCTGAATTGTCCTTCCTTTAGTCTCTGCTTCATAGTTAGCCTCTAAAACACCTTCCATGGATATTTTGTTCCCCATTTTAAGAAGGAACTAAGTATCTTTACTTTGGTCTTCTTTCTTCTTAAGTTTCTTATGGTTTATGGTTTGTACTTTGTGTATTCCAATCTTCTAGGCTAATATCCACTTATCACAGAATGTAAACCATGTTTTTTTTGTGTGTGTGTGATTGGGTTATCTCACTCAGGATGATATTCCCAAGGTCCATCCATTTCCCCAAGAATTTCATAAATTCATTGTTTTTAATGGCTGAGTAGTATTCCATTGTGTAGATGTACCACATTTTCTGTATCCATTCTTCTGTTGAAGGACATCTGGGTTGTTTCTAGTTTCTGGCTATTATAAATAAGGCTGCTATGAACATAGTGGAGCATGTGTCCTTATTACATGTTGCAGCATCTTCTGGGTATATGCCCAGGAGTGGTATAGCTGGGTCCTCTGATAGAACTATGTCCAATTTCTGGAGAAACTGGCAAACTGATTTCCAGAGTAGTTGTACCAGCTTGCCATCCCACAAGTAATGAAAGAGTGTTCCTCTTTCTCAACAACCTAGCCAGCATCTGCTGTCACTTGAGTTTTTTATCCTAGCCATTCTGACTGGTGTGAGGGAGAATATCAGGGTTGTCTTGATCTGCATTTCCCTGGAGCCTAAGGATGTTGAACATTTCTTTAGGTGCTTCTCAGCCATTCAATATTTGTCAGTTGAGAATTCTTTGTTTAGCTCTGTACCCCATTTTTTAATCGGGTTATTTGTTTCTCTGGAGTCTAACTTCTTGAGTTCTTTGTATATATTGGATATTAGCCCTCTATCAGATATAGGATTGGTAAAGATCTTCTCCCAATTTGTTGGTTGCCATTTTGTCCTATTGACAGGTTTTTTTGCCTTACAGAAACGTTGGAATTTTATGAAGCCCCATTTGTCGATTATTGATCTTAGAGCATGAGCTATTGGTGTTCTGTTCAGGACATTTTCCCCTGTGCTTATGTGCTCGAGGCTCTTCCCCACTTTCTTTTCTATTCGATTGAGTGTATCTGGTTTTATGTGGAAGTCCTTGATCCACTTGGACTTGAGCTTTGTACAAGGAGATAAGAATGGATCAATTTACCTTCTTCTACATGCTAACCACCAATTAAGCCAGCACCGTTTGTTGAAAATGCTGTCTTTTTTCCACTGGATGGTTTTAGCTCCTTTGTCAAAGATCAAATGGCCATAGGTTTGTGGGTTCATTTCTGGGTCTTCAATTCTATTCCATTGACCTACTTGCCTGTCATTATACCAATACTGTGCAGTTTTTATCACAAATGCTTTGTAGTACAGCTTAAGGTCTGGGATGGTGATTCCACCAGAGGTTCCTTTATTGTTGAGGATAGTTTTGGCTATCCTGGGTTTTTTGTTATTCCAGATGAATTTGCAAATTTCTCTTTCTAAGGCTGTGAAGAATTGAGTTGGAATTTTGATGGGGATTGCATTGAATCTGTAGATTGCTTTTCGCAAGATGGACATTTTTTACTATATTAATCCTGCCAATCCAGGAGCATTGGAGATCTTTCCATCTTCTGAGATCTGCTTCAATTTCCTTCTTCAGAGACTTGAAGTTTTGTCAAACAGATCTTTTACTTGCTTAGTTAGAGTCACTCCAAGATTTTATATTATTTGTGACTATTGGGAAGGGTGTTATTTCCCTAATTTCGTTCTCTGCCTGTTTATCCTTTGTGTAGAGGAAGGCCACTGATTTGCTTGAGTTAATTTTATATCCAGCTACTTTGCTGAAGTTGTTTATCAGCTTTAGGACTTCTCTGGTGGAATTTTTGGGGTCACTTAAGTATACTATCATATCATCAGCAAATAATGATAATTTGACTTCTTCTTTTCCAATTTGTATCCCTTTGACCTCCCTTTGTTGTCTAATTGCTCTGGCTAGGACTTCAAGTACAAGATTGAATAGGTAGAGAGAGAGTGGGCAGCCTTGTCTAGTCCCTGATTTTAGTGGGATTGCTTCAAGTTTCTCTCCATTTTGTTTGATGTTGGCTACTGGTTTTCTATATATTACTTTAACCATGTTTAAGTATGGGCCTTGAATTCCTGATCTTTCCAAGACTTTCATGAAGGGATGTTGGATTCTGTCAAATGCTTTCTCAGCATCTAATGAAATAATCATAAGGTTTCTTTTTTTTTTCTCTTTTGAGTTTGTTTATATAGTGAATTACATTGATGGATTTGGTAATATTGAACCATCCCTGCATCCCTGGGATGAAGCCTACTTGATCATGATGGATGATAGTTTTGATGTGTTCTTGGATTCGGTTTGCAAGAATTTTATTGAGTATTTTTGCATCGATATTCATAAGGGAAATTGGTATGAATTTTTCCTTCTTTGTTAGGGCTTTGTGTGGTTTAGGTATAAGAGTAATTGTGGCTTCATAGAACGAATTGGGTAGAGTACCTTCTGTTTCTATTTTGTGGAATAGTTTGAGAAGTATTGGTATTAGGTCTTTTCTGAAGGTCTGATAAAACTCTGCACAAACCCCATCTATTCCTGGGCTTTTTTTGGTTGGGAGACTATTAATGACTGTTTCTATTTCATAAGCAGATATAGGACTGTTTAGATCATTGATCTCATCTTGATTTAACTTTGGTACCTGGTATCTGTCTAGAAATTTGTCCACTTCATCCAGGTTTTCCAGTTTTGTTGAGTATAAGTTTTGTAATAGGCTCTCATGATTTTTTGGATTTCCTCGGTGTCTGTTGTTATGTCTCCATTTTCATTTCTGATCTTGTTGATTAGGATAATGTCTCTGTGCCCTCTAGTTAGTCAGGCTAATGGTTTATCTATTTTGTTGATTTTCTCAAAGAACCAGCTCCTGGTTTGGCTGATTCTTTGTATAGTTCTTTTTGTTTCTATTTGGTTGATTTCAGCTCTGAGTTTGATTATTTTCTGCCTTCAACTCCTCTTGGGCGAATTGGTTCTTTTTGTTCTAGTGCTTTCAGATGTGCTGTCAAATTGCTGGTATATGCTCCCTCCAATTTCTTTTTGGAGGCACTTAAAGCTATTAGTTTTCCTCTTAGGATTTCTTTCATTGTGTCCCATAATTTTGGTATGTTGTGGCTTCATTTTCATTAAACTCTAGGAAGTCTTTAATTTCTTTCTTTATTTTTTCCTTGATCAAGTTATCATTGAGTAAAGTGTTATTGAGCCTCCACATATGTGGCGGCATTCTATTGTTTATGTTGTTATGAAGAACAGCCTTAGTCCATGATGATATGATAGGATGCAAGGAATTATTTCAATCTTCTTGTATCAGTTGAGGTCTGATCTGTGATTAATTATATGTTCAGTTTTGGAGAAGGTACCATGAGGTACTGAGATTAAGGTATATCCTTTTGTTTTAGTATAAAAATTTCTATAGATATTTGTTAAATCCATCTGTTTCTTAACCTCTGTAAGTCTCATTGTGTCTCTGTTTAGTTTCTGTTACCATGATCTGTCCATTGCAGAGAGTGGGATGTTGAAATCTCCCACTATTATTGTGTAAGGTGCAATGTGTGCTTTGAGTTTTAGAAAAGTTTCTTGTATGAATGTAGATGACCTTGAATTTGGAGCATAGAGGTTCAGAATTGAGAGTTCATGTTGGTAGATCATACCTTTGATGAAAATAAAGTGTCCCTCCTTATCTTTTTTGATCACTTTAGGGTGAAAGTTGATTTTATTCAATATTAGAATGGCTACTCCAGCTTTTTTCTTGGGACCATTGGCTTGGAGAAGTGTTGTCCATCCTTTTTGTCTGAGGTAGTGTCTATCTTTGTCACTGAGGTGGGTTTCCTTATGCAACAAAATGTTGGGTCCTGTTTATGTACCCAGTCTGATAGACTATGTCTTTTTATTGGGGAATTGAATCCATTGATATTAATAGATATTAAAGAGAAGTAATTGTTTCTTCCTGTTATTTTTGTTGTTAGAATTGGAAATCTGTTCATGTTCCTTTAATTTTGTTGGAAAATTACTTTTTTACTTTTTCTTGGATGTAGTTTCCCTCTTTGTGTTGAAGTTTTCCATTTATTACACTTCGAAGGATTGCATTTGTGGAAAGATATTGTGTAAATTTGATTTTGTCATGGAATACTTTGGTTTCTCCATCTATGGTAATTGAGAGTTTTGCTGGGTATAGTAGTCTGGGCTGGCATATGTATTCTCTTAAGGTCTGTATGACATTAACCCATGATCTTCTGGCTTTCATAGTCTCTGGCGAGAAATCTGGTATAATTCTGATAGGCCTGCCTTTATATGTTACTTGACTTTTTTCCCTCACTGCTTTTAATATTCTTTCTTTCTTTTGTCCATTTGGTATTTTGACTATTATGTGATGGGAGGAATTTCTTTTCTGGCCCAGTCTATTTGGAGTTCTAAAGGCTTCTTGTATGTTTATGAGCATCTCTTTCTTTAGGTTAGAGAAGTTTTCTTCTATAATTTTGTTGAAGATTTACTGGCCCTTTAAGTTGGAGGACTTCACTCTCTTCTATACCTATTATCCTTAGGTTTAGTCTTCACATTGTGTCCTGGTGTGGAAACTGGCCTGAGATTCCACTCAGGTCAGTGAGTCTCTTTGGACTGGAAGTTAGACAGGACCTGCAAATGAAAAGGGTCAGGGAACAAAAGGGACATGGATGATAAGTAAATGTATCAAAGCATCCATTTTCTTGGGGGTGTTTTGAGCTTTTATAGGCAGGCACAAAATGAAACCGAAAATCTCTAGGCACAAGGTATATGCATAACGTAAACACAGTTCTCAGACATGGAGATGCCAATGTCTCTGCAGATTCAGTTCTCAGGCAGGTAGATTTGTTTATGCTAAGCATGTCCTCAGGCAGTAAGCTATCAGTTGCTAGGTGAAACTCAGTCTCTGATTCCATGATAAGTTATAGTGTAGTGGGCTATTGTTTAGCTCCACAGGTGGCTGCCTTCAGTCCCAGGTATCAGCTCTGCTGCTGAGGCTCAGGCAGAGGGAGGGGGGCAACATCCTGGATTTCCTGGATGTTTTGCATTAGGAGTGTTTTCCATTTTGTGTTTTCTTTGACTGTTGTATCAATGTTTTCTATGGTATCTTCTGTGCCTAAGATTCCCTCTTCTATCTCTTGTATTCTCTTGGTGATGCTTGCATCTATGGTTCCTGACTTCTTTCATAGGATTTCTATCTCCAGAGTTGTCTCTCTTTGTGATTTCTTAACTGTCTCTACTTCCATTTTTAGGTCCTGGGTGGTTTTGTTCAGTTCCTTCACCTGTTTGGTTGTGCTTTCCTGTAATTCTTTAAGGGATTTTTGCGTTTCCTCATTAAGGACTTCTACTTGTTTACTTGTGTTCTCCTGTAATTCTTTAAGGGATTTTTGTGTTTCTTCTTTAAGGGCTTGAACCTGATTGCCTATGTTCTTCTTTATTTCTTTAAGGGAGTTATTCATGCTCTCCTTAAATTCCTCTATTACTATCATGAGATATGATTTTAGATCCAAATCTTGCTTTTCTGGTATTTTGGGATATCCAGGACTTGCTGTGGTGGGAGTACTAGGTTCTGATGAAGCCAAGTAGTCTTGGTTTCTGTTGGTAGGATTCTTGCGTTTACCTTTTGCCGTCTTTTCATCTCTGGTGTTAGATGTTCTTGCTGTCTATGGCTGGAACTTGTTCATCCTGTGGGTCTGTAAGTTGTGTTAGCACTTCTGGGAGATCAGCTCTCCTCAGGTAAGACCTGTGCACAGTGGACTTTGAATCAGTCGTCCCTCCTGAGTCCTGGAGTCAGAACAAACCCTGGAGACAGGCTCTCCACCTGCAGGGAAGGAGCAGAGAGGGCTGTGGATGTGCAGCACCTCCTCCTGAGTCTCTGGGTTGGAGCACTCCCCAAAGGCAAGCTCTCTGCTTTTAGGGAAGGGGCAGAGAGGGCTCTCGATCCTTTCTTTAATGATGGGAAATTGTAGTGTTAATATTTAATTATGTCCAATGTGGGGTGGCTTCCTGCTTCAGTGATGTATGTTCCCGGACAAAAGATACACACGCAGTCTAGCCTCTTTGCTACTAGGATCTACCTCCTGCTGATAATGCTGAGTGACTGCTTGCTAACCTATATGTTCCATCTTCACTTCTCTGGACCCATTTATGCAGCCCTCTGTGCTGTACTTTCTTGGTCTAGAGCCCAGGATGCTCTACTTGCTTGTCTACTCCATGGCTCAGCCTCTGGGTCTCTCCTCTCTTCACAGTTTAAAGCATGGGGAATCTCTTCCTTCTGCTCCTGCTCCCAGTCCCAAACTGATGAATCCTAAAATCCTACCTCTGTCTGTCCTGCCCAGCTATTGACTGCTGGCATCTTTATTTACCAATTAGGACCAACTGGGGACAGGTTCCCAGAAGCTATGTACAGATGTTCTCCTGAAAACAGTTTTCTGGGGACACCCAAATTAACACTAGAATACAAACAGCTACAGGAAATATGATGTTACCAAATCCAGTACCTTACACTCGACTCTCAGGAAAGACTGAGATTCTTGGACGTTTTGCATTCCTAAAGGCTCTAATGCCAAAGCATGATGGCAGGCATTGGCCAAGTCTCTTTTGGGTGCAAGAAGTTTAAACAAATATACGACAAAGAGAAGCGAACATATACGTTCTTTGTTCATCACCTTCATTATAGGCACTCATACTGGCTTTTGTCTGGCACATAAAGACTTCTTCCTTATAGGTAGCCACAGTGAAATTAAGGGGGCATCAGAACATCTAGAAGAAACCATATGTTAGCATCACTGAGTGCCTGTACCTATAGATAGGCGGGTCTAAGAGACCTGTTGCCAGAGCAATGGGCCCCATATTCCCAAAATCCTTAGGGCTTCCCAACTTCACCTGGGCGATACATACATCACCACTTGTATAAAATGAGGAGCATTCCTTTCTCTTTCTCTCTCTCCCTCCTCTCTCTTTCCGTGCTACTGCCCCCTCTCTCCCTCTTAATTAAACCTCTTACATGGAACTGTTTGGGCCTAGTGTGTGGTGCTTTCTGACGAGGTCGCCGCCGGTTCCCATCACCATATACATCATGTTATCTTATACACCTGTTAGTTACTCTTTAACACTTGCATGCAAAACTTCAGAGAAAAGAAGGTTTTCGAACTAACAGTATTTTGAATATGAAAACACATTGTATGTGGAATCAACTTTTTTCTAAATCCAGCTATGGAAAATTTAAAAATAAAAGGAAATCTTAAAAAAAAATTACCTGACATTCAGAATGAAAAGAGCAAGAGGGGGGCAGAGAGATACTGTAGAGCATTATGGCATCACTTTTCAAAGGAAGGAGGCTACAAAACAAAGCGATTGATAGCTTTTAATTGCACACCTGGCCAATGCTCACAATTTTCAGTTCTGCATGACTGCTGAATTTGAAAAGATACCAGGAGTAACAGAGATGCTGAGGGAGACTGTCCAGGAGGAGTGGACTGTGATCACTGTGACAATGTAATGTTTTGTAACAGTGCGGAGAGGCAGGAGGAGCCACTCTAAGGGGATAGGTGCAGTGCACACACTAACAGCAGGGACAGACACAAACATTTAAACAAATTTCTGGAGCTTTCTCTTCTAAAAAGTTGGGCTCTGTGAGACCATTATCTTAAGGACAGTAAACAGAGTTTACAATTCCAATTCTGAACTTCACAAGCCTTTGCTTAGTAATGAGTTCTGCTTTATTTCTCTATTCTCGTGGGTCCCATCTTCTCAGCTAAGGAGGAAGTTGGTGGCCATGTGACATGTGCATGACAGTTTGAGGACAATGGTTTTCAAACTGTTTTTATTATTTGTAAAATTATAGACAAAATTAAAATACCCAGATGTTATTACTTTAATTTTTTATTATCATATACTAATGCTTGTCATCACCAAGACACTGCTGCACCCCAGTGGGGGTTGAATTGTGTGTTTATTCAGCCATTGAAACCCAGTGTCCTAGCCCCAACACAGACCTTGACTTCTAGTGAGTTCTGCCAGGTTCTGAATATCAGCACTCTTAAACACCTCATATTTCAACCTAACATCTACTGTGTTCAAGGAGGTTTTGGATAACTGTCACTGGGAAGAGGGTTTTATATTTAAGAATGGGATGAGTGGCCTTATAAAAAGGCACAAACAATCTTCTTTTCCCTTTTTCTATGTGAATATTTAGCAAAAAGGCATTGCTATGAGCCAGAAGTCCCAGTCCTTATTAAACACTAAATCATCTGGCACCATTATTTTAACATTACTCAGTTCCCAGAGTTGTGAACAATATATTCTTATATTTACAAAATACCTGTTTGTTATGTGGCTTTTGAGAGATATGAATAACTTTCTATTTACCTTAAATAGCGCTCTGACAGGAGATCTTAGAAAGGATTCCACACAAGTCTAGTATAATGAACCAGGGAGTTTGTTAGGGTGAGTTACAGAGATATAGGTGAGGTCTTACCTACAGGAGCATTGACCATTTAAAATCAGCTGCATCTGAAAAAATCCAGTCTATGATAGGTAACAGCATCTGAAAGCTCTGTTGCTGGAATTCCCTGCACAGCTTGGAGGTAGCTCCATTGGCAGAGACTCTCCCTCTCAGCAGTTATTCCTGCTTATATAACCTTGGGAAGGTATCTTAGACGTATTGGCCAGGAATTTCCTGAGATTCTCTCTAGAGTAGAGTGTTTCTATGGAGCAGACACTGGTATGTAGCACTGGTATGTAGATAAGGTATTTTGGTGTAGTAGCCTTAAGAAATGAAGGCAGGCTTTCATGAAATATTAAAGAAAACCCAAAATGTCTGACCCAAACTCGGGAGTACATAAAATACAGTAATTACATATGTTTTAAGTGCAAGAAATGAGTCCTAATAAAATGAAGTTTGCTTAGATGTCCCCAGTCTAGTTGTCCCATTAGCTACAGTCTTCAGGCAAGGATTTCTCATGGCTTCTTATCTCTTAGGAGTCAACTCATGTTGTACAGTATTCTTTAGCTTCCTCGACAGCTTCAGAGATAAGTGTAGAAATAACTGTGTCTACAGGAGAAGGAGAAGGCAGGGGATGACATGTAACTTTGACATTTGAGAATGTAGATGTTGAACAGTAGTCTCGGGACATCACTGATATCCTCTTTGATTCAGGGACCAGGAAAGGAATGAAAGTCTCATGCGCCTTATTCTTTGTTTTGTACCCAGTGTCCATCGTAGTAAGTATGGAAACGGCATTTTGGAAGTACAGGGGAATGACATAAGCATCTCATGATGTATCAGTTTGGCTACAGAGTTCATATTTATCTCCACAGTTAATCTTGTAAACTGCAGAGATTATGTTACTCACAAATTAACTGCCTTTTTTTTAAAGTTTACTGTCATGTATTGACTCCCTATTTCTCACTGTAAGAAATTATCTTGGTGATTTCTGTATGTATGTCCATATATACATAAGATGTCTCTCTGATGTCCACTATGAGACCCTCGGTGGTCTCTCTCAGTGATACCCTCAGTATCTCCTCATCAATATTACCCTCCTTAGTGCAGTGTCAGACCTGAAATCTAAACTATGACCTAAGCTTTTCAATGGAGATCTACTTTTCCCCACTGAAAAGACTAAGTGAGTAATTGCCATAGCGCTCTTTAGAGTCTCCTTGATCTCCCCTCCAAAAATAAACCTCCATTCTTTCCCCTAAGGTGGTTGCTATTTTGATGAGGATGAACAGGGATAATTCACTGAGGAAGTAGCCTTTAGAGAGCAGATCATGTTATGTAATCTTGACTGTCTTGGAATTCGGTATGTAGACCAGGTTGGCCTTTAATGCCCAGCGTACTCCTGCCTCTCCCTTCCAGGTGTTGGGAGTTCAAGCCTGTGCCACCAGACTCAGACACCCATGGAAATTTGACAGTGCATTATGTTTTTCACTATCACATCACTTGGCATCATGCTTAACACTTAAAATATTAAAGATGAAATGAATTAGTTGGGCTTTTGGTTCCAGAGGATTAGAGTCCATCATGGCAGAGCAAAGGCATGCTATGAGGAGCAGGTAAGTGATGGCTCATATTGAACCAAAAGCAAGAGCAAAGAGCAAATTCAAAATGGCACCACTCATTAACTCTCAAAGCTCCCTTCAGTGACATACTTCCCTCAGCCAGACATACATCCTAAGCCTCCTCTAACTGCTACCAACTGGAAACGAAGCATTCAAATGTTTGAGACTATTGAGGACATTGAACATTCAGACTGTTACAAGAGAATTTGATTATTGGCATAAGTTATGGTTTAGACGTTTAAATGAGATGTTGGAGGGGTTGCAAAACAAAGATATGAGAAGAAAAGAAACCATGTTGGGAGCTGCTATAATAGTTCTAAGAACAAACATTTTGAAGAGGTTTACACACACACACACACACACACACACACATACACACACACACACATACACACATACACACATACATGCACACACATGCATGTGCATGTGTACATACACATGCATGCACAAACAGTGGCAGGAAATGACAGGATAATTATTCCTTGCTCTGTACCTGAGGTTGTTTTAGTTTGGTTTGTTTATTTTATTTTACTTTGTAATATCATCTTACTGTGTAGGCTGACCTGTCCTGGAATTTGCCACATAGAACAGGTTGGCCTTGTACTCACAGAGGTCTGCTATGTTTTGTTGGCTTGTATGTCTATTTTTGTTTTGTAATTAGGAAAATGATATTATTTCTCCCATAGACCAATTTTGAGAGTGAAAGCAATAAATTATCAATTTTGCCTTTAGAATGCTATGTAGCACATAGATGACATTTAGCTGGCCACAAGCACTATTACCAAAATTAATATTACTGAATTCAAGAGAGGTTTTCTATTGCCTCTGTAGTTACCACACGCCTTGGTATTTCTACCATGAGATTCAGCTTCATGTCAAGTTTCCATCATGAGCCAAGCCTTGCTCTTGGGACCAGGAAACAGGTGGCAGCTTTTGTATCTGGAGGTGCCCTTCCAAAGACAGCTATCTTCTGAAGACAATTGATTAGAACACAGCTTCATGCTGGATGTTGAATTTTGTACCACATTTCCATACAATTTGTGTCATCTTACATACTGCTGCAAACCAAAGAGCTTCAAATTATTTAACTCTGTAATTATCACACATGTATCACACAGGCAAATATACATATTTTTTTATGAGAGGTTTCTTTCTTGAATTTTTTTCATGAGTTCTCCTTGGCCCCATTAAGTTCTTGTACCACACCCTGCTTATATTCTCTTTAAATCCCATGTCTTCGGCTTTTACAAGTATATTACTACAGAATAAGAAAAAATAAGTTGAAGTTTGGAACTTGAAAATGTATTGTCATTTTCTTTTTTTCTCTTTGAATGTTGGCTTTTGACAAAGGAAGAAAAACTGAATAAGGTCCAGCCATTAGATACTTATAAACATAAATCATCTAAGTTTTGTTTATTCACTTCTTTACAACAAATATTCCTGAACATTTTGATGTACACAAATGAGATATGGCAGCCTGCTGTGAGCCTCTGTCTCTACTGACAATCCCTCGGCAGCTTTCTCACAGTTTCCCTCTTCTCACTATCTGAAGCTGTTAAGACTAAAAATTACTCATACTAGGGTGCGAGTGGGTGATAACAGCTTGAATTTATAATCCATCTCACAAGTCTGTCGATGTCAAAGTGGATAAAAGCCAGAAGCAAAACATCGAAGTCAGCCCAGTATAGCTTCAGACTTTATCAGGTAGAGGCCACAGTGTGTGAAGGAGAGACTGAATAGCACCCCTGTCTGACACATGCATATATCACCATTTCTTTCCTGTGTTTGGGCTTCTCAGTGCTAGCTGCAACGTGTGGACTGGAGTGACAGGTCTGCACAGGTCTGCTGGGATTGTTCAGATGCTGGATGACCACTAGTGAAAGCTCCTGTCTCAGTATGCAAATGAGCCAAGTTAGGGCTTGGGAAGAGACAACAGAACATAAAAATCAACGTTACTCTATGGAGCTGGAGGAGACCACAGCTATGCTAGATAAGACAATACTGCTCATAGGTTTAGCTTCTGTGTTCCTACCTGGAAGCTCTTAAGCTGTTTCTTTCTCCTCCTCTTCCTCCTCCTCCTCCTCCTCCTCTTCTTCCTCCTCCTCCTCTTCTTCCTCCTCCTC
>JADRCD010160412.1:0-28239 GCA_019843815.1 Montemys delectorum | reverse complement strand
ATATGCAAAATGAAACATCTCAAATAGCCACTGAGATTTTACATACTAAATCAAGCTTTAAGTGCCTGATGTCTGCATTTTCTAACCTTCATTCTGTACTTAGTTCCATTGTCTCAATGTCCAACCTTAGGAGCTCTTTAACTTCATAAAACAATTGAGTATAGAGAGCTAAGTCTATAAAAATCTAGTTAAGTGAACAATTTTCATGGGGTTTCTTTTTAACACTGAGGACAGGCAAAAAGGGAAGGTAATATAGTGCATGATTTTGCTGCTTATTGTGGCTTGGGTGAGGCACCAGCAAATTATTTACACTAAATACACTGCAGAATGACATCAGGCTCTTTCTGTACCATCTCAAAAAGGTGTCAGGAAAGAGCTCTGGGCAAGGAATCATGTCACCTGAGGAAAGTCTGGGCTATTTTTCTTAACATTGATAGTTTAATAAGAAACTTAATCTTCCACTTCAATATCTCCAAAATGTTAATTTGATAAATCATACTCGTAGGTTAGGTATCCAAAGAGAGGAGATTCAAAAGTGTATGGTGGACTTTCCAGTTGTTTCTGAATGTGCCTTCTGCGTCTGTGGCTAGTCACTCAATAAAATAATGTATAAATGACAGCACAAATGCACTGCAAGCTTCCTGTCAAACCTTTTAATTTATCTGAATTCTCTTTTATTCTCTTTTTGAAAACTACTAGCATCCATCAGAAAATTACCATCACTGTAAGTTCTCATTCACATGACAGTAGTCTCTTATATTAAACATTCCCCAAAATCACGTGGTCCCTATCTTGGCATACTGGGATATATCATATAGTTAAAGAGTGGGGACCTAGTGGAAAATGAGGCTAAGGGAATTAGGGAGTGCCCTCTTAAGGGTTTGTGTGTGCCAGCCTACTTTCTCTTTTTTTATTTTCTACCTGTGATATGTGCAGTTTTGCTCTATCATTTGTTTACATCACATAATCCATCACCACACATTAAAAGAAAAAAAAAAACAGACATGGCTAGGGAGATGACTCAGTGGCTAAGAGTACTGACTGTTCTTCCTGAGTTCAATTCCCAGCAACCACATAATGGCTCACAACCATCTGTAATGGGAGCTGAGGACCTCTTCAGGTGTGTTTGAAGACAGCAACATTGTACTCACATACATAAAATAAAAATCCACAGATGCCACCAACCACAGACAGCATTTTCTCTTTGGAAGATGATTGTCTGAGGTATGTGTTGGAGCTGACTAAATGTATACATTACTCACTTCCATCATTATATTTTCCTAAATAACACTTTGATCTTTTCTATCTTCGCTATCAAGTGTAGCTTTGTTCACTTAAAAGTAAGTATATACATGCAGTGGAACTGCTTGTGAGCCATTCAGTGTTCTCCTATGTGGAAAAAACAGTTCATCTGTCCATTTCTAATGTCTCTAATTACACACCATGAGCATACACATGTAGTATTTGTTAAAGATACAATGGAAAAATGTGACGACCTCTGTTTTAGTTATTTTTCACAACATTTGCATTTCAGTAAAAAATATTAATTTTCCACCTCCATTTTGTTACCAAAAGCATGAGGCCATTAGAGATGGCGTGTTTACTTTTCCATATACGGAGTGGTATATATTTATACAGGTAAGGCCTTCCATATTCAAGGGTCAGACAACTGTTAGGAAACATCATTTAGCTCAGTGAAATGCTTTCCCAAAAGACTCTTGTTTGCGGTCCGGGCCACTCAGTTTTGGTGGTATAAGCAGACTGAAGGTCAGGGTGAAGTGCTTTAGGATGGAGTCAGGATGCTCCTTTTTTGCTTGCTATAAGAGATCAGTAAATGTGGTGTTTCTTATTGTACCTGTGTTCATTTGGATGGAAGAGGTGTTCAGGAATGGAAGAACAATAGGATGGAAGTCAGGACCCCTATTCTACTCAGTAATTAGATGTCATGCCACTCTGTGAGCCCTGGAAACCCCATTTACAAGATGATGGGCTTGCCTTAGAGAGCAATTCTTAGCCCTGACCGCACACCAGACTTACTGGAGATTAAACAAATATCGACAGTTGGATCCTATCCCCAGAAATTCTGATTTAATTGGTCTGGGGGTAGGGTGTACTACAGACTCAAGAAAAGCTCATGTTAAGCCACAATGGAGAAGTCCCAATTGATACTTTGAGATTTTACAACCACTTGAGCGGTTTATTGTTTCATAGCCAGTCTACCTGGGGATTTAGCGTTATCTAGATAATTTTTTCCATATAGGAGAACACTGAATGGCTCACAAGCAGTTCCACTGCATGTATATACTTACCTTTAAGTGAACAAAGCTACACTTGGTGGAAAAGATAAAAAAGATTCAATATATGGTCAAGCACATGAATGAAAAGCTTGGCAGGTCAGTCCAAGCACTTTGAATAGCCTTTCTGTCTCCAAAAAGTGGGTAGAATTTTGTCTCTGCATCCAGATTTACTCTTTTCCTTTTTCCAGATTTAGCATTAACCAAGGACAAGGACTCAGCAATTAGGGTAACACATGTAGCCGACTAAGCCACAAGTGCTTATGACACTACTCTACTCCAGGTCAGCCACAGTGAAGCATATTCTTGATAGAAGAGAGGCACACTTATGCTTTGATACAACACAGACAAATCATTATCCCTAATTAACAAATGACCAGGGACACTTTGGCGTTTCTGTTCTTGTCACATAGTGTTAATCTGACCAGAAACTTTTCACTCTGCTCTGGTCACAGTCCACCAGCCAGTACCTGCATGCCTAAGCTTAAGGACTTTGTCCTGGCCAGAGGGAGACTGTTTATGTTCAGCTTGGAATCATTGACTTGACTTTCCCTCAAATGGGTAATCATAAAATTTGCAAGCTCCACGGCTTTTCAGGAGCCATCCAGGATAGGCTGAGGCTGGTTGGTGGCCTTCCTGGAAGTGACTAACTATTTCTGCATGGCTTATGATGGGTGAGCTCTATGAGGCCAGGTCCCATAGAGACTTCATCCCAGGATTGCTTCTTGCAGTTGATATGCCTTGCTTGTTATTATTAGATATATATAGTAATCACTAGGTAACTTGCCCACCCTTCTGAGCAGATTTCTGCAGAACAATGAAGATGTACTGTCTTGTTATATAGACAAATAGATTATTTCTTAATTGTTAATGATGACTCTATAAGAATTCCTGAAGGAACAGCCATCCAGAGACTGCCCCACCTGGGGATCTATCCCATATATAGTCACCAGACCTAGATGCTTTTGTGGATGCAGGGAAGTGCTTGCTGACAGAAGCCTGATACGGCTGTCTCCTGAGAGACTTCGCCAAAGCCTGACAAATACAGAGGCAGATGCTTGCAGCCAACCATTGGACTGTGTGTTGGGTCCCTAATGGAGGAGTTTGGAGAAGGGACTGAAACAGGTGAAGAAGATTGTAGTCCCATGGAGGGAGCAACAGTGTCAACAGGTCAGATCCCCTGGTTCTTTGGGGGACTGGACCACCAGCCAAAGAATACACCTGAAGGGACCCAAGGCTCTGGCTGCATATGTGGCAGTGTATGGCCTTGTTGGATATCAGTGGGAGAAGAGGCAGGTTGGTCCTAAGGATGTTCCATGTCCCAGTGTAGGGGAATTCCAGGGAGGGAAGATGGGAGTGAGTGGGGTGGGTGGGGAAGCACCCTCAAAGAGGTAGAGGAAGGGGAAATGGGATAGGGAATTTCCAAAAGGGAGACATGGAAAGGGGAAAACATTTGAAATGTAAATAAAGAAAATAGCCAATAAAAAAGAAAAAAAATTCCTAAAATTATACTACTAATAATTAAGCTCTCTTTATAATAGGACTGCTATTAAATCCTCTCTGACAATGAAACTGCAATGAGAACTCTGTCAGTCATCAAGTGTCATGAGTTAATTGCTTCTGAGATAGAAAAGAGGTATCTACAACTTAGAACACATTCCAAGAGGTTGTAAAACAATTAACAAAAGTTCCGCAAAAGGGAACTACCTACAATTTATTATAGGTGCAAGAGGAGAAGATAAAAACATTGACTGGGTTTATCTTTACACAATTTTAATAATATATTAGTCACAAAATTATGGTTTTTAACTTTCTATGAACCTGTTGAGCTTGTGACAGATAATAATGTTTAGCCAGATAATTACTCTTAATGGATATGCATGTAAACCTCTCTGTTGTAAAATTCTCATTCAATTTATGATTTGAATTTATGTGGTGAATTTTTTACCATGTGATCATGTATTGCAAAGTATATATAAGTGCTGAGGACAAAGAGAGTAAGGAAGAACTTTTTGGAGAAGAAGGACTTAGAAATAAAGATTAAAATCATTTTTAACTAACATGCTGGTAGTTAGGGCTCCACAGTTCCTGGGGAGAGAAGAACAAAGGCTACTTTATCTAATCCCCAGCAGTCTTACAATGAGATGCTAAACACCAGAGACTGCAGTAGTACCTGACCTCAGAGGAACTCAGACAAGCAGATAAGCTACCACTGCAAAGTAACTTAGACTTAAGCCGGGTAAATGTTTTATTTTTAAAAGGCAACCCTAAATATCTTGCAAGACGAAGTCTTGTCTCAGCCAATGCTCTTCCCCCATTGGCTACCTTCGCTGGAGCAGCCCTCCAACCTTGAAGCATGGTAAGCCTGAGATAGGTGTAGTTCAGCCTCCACAAGGTGCCTGCAGGGTTGGTGACACCATGGTCCCTGGCTCAATAACATACCTCTTAACTGGCTTCTTTCCCTTCTCAGCCATACTTGTATTTATGTCCTTAACAGTGTTCTCTAAGCATTTGAGAAACAGAATTATTGGTTTGGAATGTTGTCTCTGGCACTGCTTCGGGAAGAAGCAGCCTATGATAATGTGACTACCAGTTTTAATTAATGTTGATGATGCTGGTGATTGATGATGATGATGATGATGGTGGTGGTGGTTAGTGGAGGTGGTGATGCTAGTAACGATGATGATGATGACATAATATGGTAGGAAAAGAACAAGAAAAATTCACGGGAAGAAATACAAAAGATAGGTGGGTTGAATTATATGAAGTAGGTGAACAAATAGGGAAGAGGAAGTAGTTGAATTTCAGTAACATTTCTAAACAAAACAGCACATAGGTAATATATTCAGAGAAAAGTGACAGCAACTTCACTCTGGTGTTATGGTTTCCACACTAGGTTAAGCCACATTATTACTGCTCATCTCCATTTTGTATAGGATGTACCAGAGAGCCAGGTCAATCCACGCTGATTTCTTATGCTGTTGCTCAAACTAATTTGCCTTCAGTCTAATGACAATGACATGATCGTTTCAGAGTAGAAGACAGGCTTTGGAAAGCGTGTGCTGTTTAGAGAAAGCCTTTGGAAGTAGACACTATAATGAATTTTGTACCGGTTTTCAGCATTAATAATAAACATCATGGCTTTTCCTTGTCAACTAAGCAAAAGAAATTTCTCTTGTGGTAGTAAGGCAGCAACTCTATTCCGTCTTAAACAATCTGTATTTAAATGACAGTGGAACAGAATTTTAATGCAAATGTAATAAAGTTGATGGGTCTTTCCTACAGAAAGGGCAATAGAACAGACCCCAAACATCTAACATCATTAAACAATGTCTGCTTGTGGCAAAAGTAGATGGAAAAAGAATTCTATAAGAAGATACTGTATTTGAATCATTCAGTTGATTTATCGGATCAGTCTGAGAATGTGAAACTCTCACCCTTTCTGAGAAAGCCTAGCTGAGGGCTGGCAGGGAAGATAGAATCCCGTAGTCTATCATCCAGAAGCTCTCCCAGCACGATGACTTTGCTCTTTGGGTGTGTGACTTTACACTGATTAAACAGAGTTGGGGGTCAAATCATAACAAGTCTGAGGAAGCATATCATACAACCGCCCCTTCATATCAAGGTAATAAAAGCTCTCAGATGTACTTAAATATAATCATATTTGTGGTGCAGAAAGTTCATGGAGCTACCTTGCCCATAACAGAATGTAGAACATTGAAGGGGATTAGAGAAGGGGACAGCTGTTTGGGAGGAAGAAGGACTGAGCGGCTATAAAGGGAAGCATGAGAAGACCAACAATAGTTTGGAACTTAGACCCTGAAATGTACACTATCCCTGAAGTTGAAAGCACAATATTCTACAACTCGAAAGCCTATTCTTCCATAGATAGGCTTTTCACATGAAAAGCAGTACAGGAATGATCATGGCAGTGTTTTCTGTCATAATTCCAAGCTACCAACAAGCCAAATGTCTATTAATAAGAAAATGATAAAATACACTATGTATAATACAATAATGAAGAGTGTATGAAGTGATTGAGTATACACGCTGAGGTGAACAACAACAACAACAAAACCAGCATAGATGACTCTCACAAACACAACGTTAGACAAAAGAAGATGAGGAGACACAATTCAGCTTCCAGTCATAGCAAGGTGATCTTAAGACTGTAAGATGATAGCTTCACTAGTCTGAAAACCAGCCCTCTTCTGTGGAGAGAGGCAGTTGTGAAGGAATATGGTGACTTTTTGATTTGTCCATGAGTTATTTCTGTCCCTGTCTAGTAATTGAGTGGCAATGTGTGCTTTGTAAAAATTCACAGGTTATGTTCCTGTCTCTTTATCTTCTGTGAATTCGCCAAATCATTTAAAATGAATCATAACTTTGCAAGTTCACAAAATTAGTTTTAACTGAACTAAAGTCACATTCTTTCTTCCACTAAGTAAAAAGTATAGGGTCAAGTAATGTGTTCTGAAGGGAAGGGAAATGACTTCCCATATGGGTACTGGCTTTTACTGAACATCTGAGAAGAGTTCTTACAACCTACCTATTTGACTATACATGTTCCTGTACCTGGATGTAAAAGGAAGCGCAGCCTGTACAGATTAACTCCAAAAAGCAAACTGAGAAAAAAATAATTACAAGTTAAAGTTCTGGGAGAAATAGTCATATCCAACATTTATCACATATCTGTTATGTGCCAGGGAAGTAAGATGACTTCTTAATTAAATGTCCCCACTGATTAGTCTGGGTTCAATCAACAACATATATAATGAAAAAAATTGGTTTCCTTAGATGATCTTTGTTCTCCACATGTATCCTGTGGCATGTGTATACATGTGCACATGAGCACACATGTGTGCATGCACCCACATGTCCACACAGACACAAATAGATAGAGGATAGATAATAGATAGCTAGATGGATAATAGATAGACAGAAGGATAGATAGATGCATCAAGCAATAATACAGGAAATAAATGGTTTCATTTTATATTCAATACTAATAAATTCAGTAGCTGCAACTTGAGCCCAAACTTGACTGGGTTTCATCACTTTAAATATCTCAGTGGCTCACATTGAGCTGCTGATGCTCACGTTCTTTTAAAAATGTAGTCTCTTCTGTAGGATGGAAAGTTTTTGACGGTTTACTCTGAGTGTGGAACTGGGAAAGCAAGTGACTCCTTGTTTAAGTTAGGCAGGGAAAGCTAAGTCAGCAATCTAGCTGCTCTTCTTAGGGTTTAATTTACCGCCAGTTCTGGCTTCAGTGAGCAAATATCTCAACAGTGGCAGCATTCACAAACCTTCCTGACTAGAAGAATCAGCACACAAGAGACATTTTCAGTGTAATCCCATTCCTGATTCTCTCTAGCGTACTGAGTCACAGCATGGAGGGCAAGGTCCTGGGACACAGTTGCTATGGCAATTCTTCAACTTCGGTGTTCCCTTTGTGTTCACAGTCAATAGCAGTTATGAAATAATCGACTCTGGGTTTCAAAGGACAGAGACAGGTTTCTCAGACAAACTGCTTATCTTGACTCTTAAAACCAAGTCACTACCCTCCAAATGCTGTTCTGCAAGGACCTATGCAGGACCAGAAATTTACTTTCTGGAAAAAAAAATGGGGAAAAGGCATCTTGAAAAAAATCAACTGACACACCAGGGAAGCAGTGTATCATTTCAAGTATAATTTCAACTATGACTTAAACATTTATTTTTAAGTTTGTTTTCTGTTTAAGAAAGTACCACAGCCCACAAATTTGGGTATACTGTCTTAATACTAATCTTGGAATAGCAAACCACACTTGCAGTTCAATTCAGATCTGTATGTTTTCAGGGACTGAAATGGGAGGGGCTTTTCATTCCACATTGATAACTTAAATGGCAGACTTGGGAAAGACAAAAAAGTAGATTTTGTAAATATTTTTTGTAGACAAGGCTTAATAACTTCTGCTTCATATCTGGTTAAAAGAAATGATTTCATAAAAAACTGTGAACAGAAGATGTGATATTCATAACGTTGTTGTTATCTAATATTTCAGCGGAGTTTACAGTTAAGGGGTTACAGATAATATGAGGCTTGGGAGGACAATGACGGAGTTATAAAACCAAACCTCAGAAAATTTCCCCACCTTCCAATTTTACAGTGTCATAAAAGCTACACTTAGGAACTGCACTATCGGGACATTTCTAGAAGTACATCGTTAACACCCTTAGTAAAAGCCAAGTAAAAGTGAATTCAAGTGCACACAGAATAGTGGTTCACCATATTAGAGTAACAGCTACAATTATGATAAAGGTAAACCTCAGGATGAAAGAACAATAGGTACAAGCTCACTGCTTTCTCATGAGTGTTTTCAGGGGTTTTAAAAATGGTGAAGGTTCAAAGATGCTCACAAGCCAGAGGGCTATGGCTTCCTCATAATGAAGAGTAGGGTATATGTTAGGGGAGGAGATATCTTGAGAAGCAAAATAATATTTCTTGGAAATGGCAGCTGGGCAAGAGCTAAAGAAAAAAACAGCTTTTCCTGCAAGCTCAGTTAGGGCAATGCCACACCCTCAAAGTACAGAGTTTCTCTGACAGATGAGCATAAAGGTTACAAAGTTCAAACAGCCCACCACAGAGGCTGTTTCACATTGTCCACAGGTGGAGTGAAGTAGGCTTGGGCTTTAGGATAATTGCTTTGTGAGAGAGAAAGGAAGTGTGCTAGGAGTTCCAAACAACCCTGCTATGTCCTTCCAAACACTCTTAAAGACAAAAGTCCTCTGCAGCCCTTCATTCCTCCACACTGAACACAGTTCTTATTAAAGGCACAACCACCAATTACCCTCCCCTACAGGAGGGGTCTGCTGGATGTGCAATCAGGGGTCAATCTGGGTTGCCTTTCCTCTAACTCTGAGGAGAAAGGCTTCTTCCTCCACCTCAGTCTGGGGATCTTTCCAAAGCTTAGTCCAAGCTGAGCAGCCAGGAATGATTTGGTTTGAATCATGGACTGCATGAGGATACCCAAGTTGGCTAAATGAAATTAAATCTTCAGTGTAGCCATATATTTTTCTGTGTCAAAAACAAACAAACAAACAAATGAACAACAACAAAATAACCACAATACAAAAAAGACCACAGTTATTGAAGCAGCATAGAATGAGCCCAAGAAAATTCACATAGAACCCGTTGCTCAGCCTCAAGAATGTGTTCATTCTTAGTAAAACACATTTACACATCGTTAGAAAGAAAGCTTAAAAACATGATTGCCCCGGTTTGAAACATAAAATGTATTGTTCTCATTTGCAAATTTAGGTCACCTTTCACTGGGGAGGAGACACATATTTAAAATAGCAATCATTTCTAGAGAACACACATACTTAATTCATATCCTCTAAGTAAGGCAGAGGCATTAAAATCTTCCAAAATGTTTTTGGGTAGAGTGTATCTTGAAAATGTATAGGTAATGAATCTCTTACAAGATCTGGATTCAAACTGTGAATAAAATGCCTTTGATGTATAAACAAAACGTGTTTTTTTCTAAAGTGCCTCTGACTTCAATCATGTAAAGAAGTCTTAAAAGGAAATGTAAGTCCAGTGGGGCTTTACAGCTCTCATATTTAATCTGCTAATAGCATCATTTCAAAAGAAAAAAAAAAAAGAAAAAAATATACAGTGCAAGTGCATTTAAATCCATTCAACACATTTAGACTGTAAAAATTAAAATATATTGTCTATTTTATTATGCACAACAGAGTCAAGGGCATCAGCCAACTGACCTGATAATCCAATAAACTGTGTAGAAGGTATTTATGCCAAGATAAGAGCTCAGAGACAGCTGCATTGTGAGCTATTTAGCATCACAAATATACTTAGCAGAAGCTACTCAAGGATAGCTGTCACTGGGGCACATCCAGAGCAAGAGCTAGAGGGTTGATAGGTTCTGCTTTAAAAGGGAGGCTTTTATGAGAGATTATAAATATTGATTTCACTGAAGGAGTCAGAACAGTTTATGGGTGTGTGTACATAATGCCAACCTTTCCATTTATATCATTGGGCTAGTCTTCAATGGGATCTAAATGTCAAAGTTTTTCAGGGCACTCTTGAAAGACCCCTTGGGAAACAATTTGGAGATTATTTCTTTCTGCTAGAAGGACTCATGCTTTTGAGAACATAAATAATACTTGGTACATAAGAAACTATTTTAATGTGTTCTCCTAGATTGAAGGAGGTATCTTCTCATCAATGGGCAGGGCTGCTTTTCACTTAGATCTCTCATGACTATAAGTTGACAACCCATAACCATCTAGCAGAGGCTGGAATGCTTTTTATAGCACAAAGTTCTTGCCCTCATATATAACATATCCCCAAAAAAATGAAACAGGGAGAATGAGTATGTCAGTGCACTATTATTTACTCAGTAATATTCCCAATATTCTTATTAACACTGAACTAGATTAAATGTGACACACAATGCATTTTCTTCATGCCCAGGTACTAAGGAACTGTGCCTCTCTTGCTAATGTAATTTGGTTACATTTGACATCAACAGTAAAGCCAACATTACTTTATTTTCTAAAGAATGAGAGTCTTTGACAGACTATGTTTTTGTTAGATAAACTGAGTATGAATTCCTCCAAACAAGATCTATATGCAACACAAGACACACACACATACGCACATGCACATATACACAGAGACACATATGTAAGTATACACATCCACATGCAAACACACATGCAGAACACACCACTACAGGTCAGGGCAAATATTTAATGATGTCACCACAGGTAACTTCCCACAAAATGAATTGAAAAGGATCAGTGCCCTTGCTCTAGAGATGGAACTAGTCTTAGGAGAATTTTTTTAAAATACCTTACTTTGCCCAGTTGGAATTTTCCTTGTTATTCACACACTAATGAATGAGTAGGAGGGTTTATGACTTACTCTGATCAATTAACATATATAAAATACAGAGTATGTATAGATAAAATAGAAGTTTTGTCCATTAGGGGGAACTGTAAAATAGAACACTCATCATAAAAACATCAAACACATTCAGGATTAGAGGATCAGAGCCAGTCCAACAACACTCAGAGAAAGTTCCACTCCCAGGAACTCCCAGGCACTCCCAGGATCAGAGGTGAGGAGGTGAGGAGGACACAACATCTGTCCCAACACCAGGAGTAACTGGGACCAGCAGGGCCCAGGCACCCAGGAACTCTGCCAGCCCAGTGACATGCATTCCTTCCCATCTGTCTGGGCTAGTGCCCTAAGCAGACCTTGGATGTAAACTCTGCAGCCAGTCCCAAAACACCCAGAGAAAGTTCCACTCCCAGGTGCTCTAACAAGCCCAGGGTCACAGGATACCAGAATCACAGGATCACAGAGACAGCTTGACTCTGAGGAGTTCTGACACAACCATGATCACAAGAAGGACAGGCCTCAGTCAGATTTATTCAGGGCAGGTAGCACTAGAAATAACCAGATGGTGGAGGCAAGCAAAAAAAAAAAATCAACAGAAACTAAGGTTACTTGGTATCATCAGAGCTCAATTCTCCTACCATAGCAAGTCCTGGACACACCATCACACCAGAAAAGCAAGATTCAGATAGAAAATCACTTCTCATGATTATGATACAGGACTTTAAACAGGACATAAATAACTCCCTCAAAGAAATACAGGAGAACACAGGTAAACAGTTAGAAGCCCTTAAAGAGGAAACACAAAAATCCCTTAAAGAACTACAGGAAAACACAATCAAACAGGTAAAGGAAATGAACAAAACCATCCAGGATCTAAAAATGGAAATAGAAACAATAAAGAAATCAGAAAGGGAGACAACCCTGGAGATATGAAACCTAGGAAAGAAATCAGGAGTCATAGATGCAAGCATCACCAATAGAATACAAGAGACAGAAGAGAATCTCAGGGGCAGAAGACACTATATAAAACATTGACACAACAGTCAAAGAAAATGCAAAAAGCAAAAAGCTCCTAACCCAAAACATCCAGGAAATCCAGGACACAATGAGAAGACCAAACCTAAGGATAATAGGTATAGAAGAGAATGAAGACTCCAAACTTAAAGGCCAGTAAATATCTTCAACAAAATTATAGACAAAAACTTCTCTAACCTAAAGAAAGAGATGCCCATGAACATACAAGAAGCCTACAGAACTCCAAATAGACTGGACCAGAAAAGAAATTCCTCCCATCACATAATAATCAAAACACCAAATGCACTAAACAAACAAAGAACTTTAAAAGCAGTAAGGGAAAAAGGTCAAATAACATATAAAGGCAGGCCTATCAGAATTACACCAGATTTCTCACCAGAGACTATGAAAGCTAGAAGATCCTAGGCAGATATCATACAGACCCTAAGAGAACACAAATGCCAGCCCAGGCTACTATACCCAACAAAACTCTCAATTACCATAGATGGAGAAAAACAAGATATTCCATGACAAAACAAAATTTACACAATATCTTTCAACAAATCCATCCCTACAAAGGATAATAGACAGAAAACACCAACATCAGGAGCAAAACTACAACCTAGAAGAAGCAAAACAGTAATCTTTCAACAATCTCACACAAACCTAATTTTGCCTCTAACAACAAAAACAACAGGAAGTGACAATTACTTTTTCTTAATATCTTAATATGAAAATTAATATTACCAACATATCCTAATCGATGAAATCCAAAAATATGAGGAATTAGAAATTTGTTGATTGTCATCCAGTGGTCTCTCTAATTTGGTAATTGGAGAAATAGGTCCAATATTGTACAATCTATATACACTTTGTGTTTGTTTGTATGTGACAGTGTCTGAAATCAGGCTTCTCTTATCTCAGCCTCTCTATTAGTAGGATTGTTTATTTGATGTTTTTACACTATACCATGGTTTTCAGAACAGCTTACATATTTCAAAAGTATTTATACAGCCAAAAGAACCATAGACAATTAACTTGGGAGGTAGCTTGTTGTTCTTTTTTGAACAACAAAAAGGTGAGACTGAATGCTTTTTTTTTTTGGACTACATTAATTTTATTTAAACTTTGTTTCATAAAGTATCACAAAAAGCAAAAATATAAATCATATAAAAGGAAAAAAATATTTCTAGCTATGTAATCAATTAAGACCATCAATATATTAAGAAAGCATAAAGATAAATAAATCTATTATGAAAAAGACAGTAAGACCAATGCTTTTATACAAGTATAAGTCTACCAGAGATACTTTGTAAAATAAAATATATGGATAGCCAACAAATATATTTTTAAAAGTCTAATATCAACTGTATTCTTTAGAATATGTGTGTAATCAGTGTGCCCGTGCATTACTATAACACACTATGTTCAATCTAGGTGTTAGCTTTATGCAACTGGTTATGCAGATATTGTACCTGCTCCTGATCCATATGAGTGCCTATTACTGTTATCTCAAATGTAGGTGTGGCTTATGCCAAAGAGTAAATTTTACACATCCATTCAGTAATTTCATAATGTTTCCAGCCCTATCGACCAATACTGAAATTTTTGATGTTTTATGTGTTTATAAATTACTCTTCTCTGAGATGAATGCTTTTCAAAATCATCACATTCAATGAATGAGATGGTTACCCTCACCTAGTGTCTGTGCTAACCTCCAAGCAGAACCATTGTTCATTGAAACAGTTGGTGAATGATTTCATGGATAGACCATCTTAATACACACACCTTTTCTTAAATGAATGTAACCTGTTCTCTGTGGGCTGAGAATGAAGACACTCACTCAAGTTAAACAGCTTTGATCATAGCAGG
Organism: Montemys delectorum; assembly: GCA_019843815.1. NCBI lineage: Eukaryota > Metazoa > Chordata > Mammalia > Rodentia > Muridae > Montemys > Montemys delectorum. The sequence continues at coordinate 14,148 of JADRCD010160412.1, read as the reverse complement.
AAATCTATATCCAAATATTGTGCCTACAATTCATTCTTTGACAGAACTTTCAACTCTTAGCTTAGCTATGATGGAGGTAAAATCCTTTGGTGATGTAAGGGTGATTGAAGTATAGCCTTATTACAATGAAATCCAATGTCTAAAAATTGTTGTTATTTTGGGCTTGTACCACAGTAAGAGCCAAAACTTTAAGCTCTACTAAATACAAAACAAACACAAAGACTTTATCTAATTTGTGCTCATTTCAAAAATACTAGTAATGATGTGCTATTTTAAAATATACAGTTAATATGTTTGGAGCTATTTAAAATTTATGTTGAGAAAAACATATCTATTTTCAGAATTGCTGTAGACAAGCATCTACATAAGACTGTTCAATTGATTGTTGTTTTATATCAAAAAACTTTTATAATACTCATTTTTATTGTTACAATATTTTATAAGTTTTAAAGAATATGACAAAATTAAAAAAATAGAAGGTATTACAGGTATTGAAGGGGTGTCTTCTGGGAGGAATTGGGGTATAAATGGGAAACAAGAATGTGATGTAATTCTATTTACTTAAAATATGTTTTAAAATGTTAACAAATTCAGATAAATTGAAATCATGTATCTTTTCTCACCATAATGCAATAAAACTTAATAAAAAAAGAAAAAAGAAAAAGAAAAAAAAAACATGAAACCCAGGTCTATAAGAGTCTGTAATTGCATATCTAGTATTTACTATGACAAGTTGAAGTTGGTATGTTAAAGAGATGTCTGTACTCCCATGTACATGGCAGTATTGTTAATGATTGCTGAATTATTCAATCAGCTTGTGTAAATGGCAGTAGTGAGAAAGGAAAGAACATGAGATAATATACAAAATGGAAGCAATCTATCCTTAAAAAGACAGACACGTAGTCAATGGCAAAAATGTGGATACATCATTTTATTAATTAGATATTTCCTTTATTTACATTTCAAATGTTATCCCCTTTCCTTGTTTCCCATTGGAAAGCCCTCTACCCCTACCTCTCCCCCTGCTCACCAAACCAACCACTCTCACTTCACTGTCCTGGCATGTCCCTCAACAAAGGGATGGATACAGAAAATGTGGTACATTTACACAATGGAGTACTATACAGCTATTAAAAACCACGAATTGATGGAATGCATAGGAAAATGGATATAACTAGAGGATATCATCCTGAGTGAGGTAACCCAATCACAAAAGAACACACATGGTATGCACTCACTGATAAGTGGATATTAGCCCAGAAGCTCGGAATACCCAAGATACAATTCACGGACCACATGAAGCTGAAGAAGAAGGAAGACCAAAGTGTGTGTACTTCGGTCCTTCTTAGAATGTGGATAGATCTTGAGCACATAGTGTTGAGTGAAATAAGCTGGGCACAGAACAACAAACACTGGCTGTGAATGGTTGCTCACACCTATAATCCCAAGACATTGAAGGATGAAGCAGGGGGATTACAGTCAGTGCAAGGTCAATCTGAGTTACATAAGGAGTCCCAGGGCAGCTTGGACTTACAGAGTAAGACCTCATCTCAAAAACTGAAAGTAGAAAATATGGAGAACAAAAAGACAAATAGTGCATGTTCTTACTTAGGTTTGGGATCTAAAAGAAGCACACTAGAAACAGAGTGGAGTGATGGTTCATGGAAAGGTGTGGCAGGGAGAATAGGCAATGACTACTACCTGAGGAGAGTAGCCTCCTCAGGGTAGAGGAGAAACTTTTCTTTAACTGAAATCTGTCATGGCATGGTTAATGCAGTTAAGAAAAGCTTATTGCACATCTCAAAATTGCTGAGAGTAAATTGCAGAATGGCTGATATGATCGATGTTTATTATACTGACTTAACCACTCCACATATTCATAAAAAATAACATCATTTCATTTTTCTCTCTATATATGTATATATATATAACTGTCATTTGTCAATTTGCAATAAAAATGAAATTAAAAAGTATAGGAAGTATAGATCAGAGTTATCCTTTTACTTGCCCATGCAGGCCAGGTACCTGAAATTTCTTTATATAATAACAAATTCCATGATAAATTCTATTTCTGCTCATTAACATCAAGGACTCATTTCTGATGACCACAAAACCAAATGACTTTGGCAACAACTGCTTCTTTGAATTCAAAACTTAGAAACGTCCTTTGCAGACAGCCCTCCTTTGCTTAATTTCCACTTAGCAGATTCACCTAAATTATCCTCAAACTTGGGTTTAATTTCTAGCACATGCTGTCTTTCAAGGTTATGAGTGTTATATCTTTGGTAAGTATGTCATACAGCACATTTTCTCCGGAGTCATAACAGGCAGACTTCTGTCATTAACTCTTTCCTACTCTTACCTTTAATAGATGTGCTTCCGCACATTAGTGGTCACCCACCAACTCCCTCATTTATAAAATCACAATATTAACATTAAAAGTTAACTCTAGCTCTATAAAGGCCCAGCTTCCATTGGAAGCTGATAAAGATGAGGAAGATGTGATAATACATAAAAATGCTCATAAATATGAGAGCTTAGCTGTTCTTTTCCATAGAAAAGGTTGGAAAATTCCCCAGAGATGGTCCAAGTGTGTTCTTACAGAGTGTTCACTGGAAGTCACCGTCCTCACTACAGATGTCCATTATGACTTTGTTTGTAAGGTTTATTTCTGCCGAGGATGTTCATTTTTATTAATACTGTTTTATTGTTTCTCCATTGAGCTTCTACATCTTCTCATCTCTGTCTTAATGCTGTTTCTTACAATCTTTTGCTTTGTTTTCTAGAAAAGGCTCACATCTTACAAGAAGGTGCAATGGCCGCTATCTTACAATAAAGAGAAAAAAAGATTCATTAACTTCGTCTAGTTTTATAACTTATATATGTCTTGCTTGATTACTAACTTATAGTAAGGAATCTGCTAGTCTTATATGTTATTTTCCCTCTCATCAAGAACTTACATGTTATCAAAATCAAAATGGGGTTAGGAAGAAAGAGGTAGATTCCACGTAATTATCAGTAGAGGCTTGTGGAGCCTGTTTGAAAGGTCCCAGTAAAATTATACAATGATCATGTGAGATATATGTCACTATCCTTATGATAAAGACATTTTAGCTGGTTTCACTTGTGTGTCATCTATTTAATTGATTTTTAAAATTATCAGTACTAATCTAATAATCAGTATGTAGCTGTGCATACACTCTGACTTCATTATAATTCTCATGCTAAAATTTATACACTGGGTGGAACAAGCTGAAATGTGCTCTAGTCAACTCTGACTGCTTAGTATGACAATTTTATTAGACAGCTATATAGAAAGGTATCCATCAGGGTGTCACTTGTGAAAATAAGTATGACTTCTAGGGAAAACATGTAGAGAAATAGTCAAAATAGATTTGGAAAGTTGTAGAAGAATTGGCAAGATTGACAGCAATGAAAATTAGGGTAAAGACTTAGATAAAAGAAAACTGGACCATCACTTCTAAATTTTTAATGATGATATGAATATATCATAAATTAATTGATGGTCTCTCAATTTTATTGATTTTATTTGAACAATATAAGTATATAATTTTAAAATATCAAATTATGATTCTGATTAAAATCAGTTAGCTGTAATTTTATATATATATAATATAATATTGCTACGTGTACCAAGTTGATGTCCTCATTATATAAGATCAGCTATTATTATATAAGAAAGCTATTGACTCTTATTCTGTTGTATTATTGTCTGCCCTTGTTCCTCTTTCAACTTTGTGAAGCTCTGTGTAAGAGAATAAGTCCATTGTCAACCAGAAATGATAAATCAAGTAGCCTTTAGCGTTATGTATGTGCACTAATTCACTTTACCTGATTCTTGAGATCCAGTTTGGGACATGGACGACCTCCACTGTAAGGCTTTTCTTTTAGCCACTTTGATCGAATTCTCACTCCAATCCCACAAGATGAGCTGCAAGAACCCCAGCTGGACCAGTCACTTAGCTTGCAATCAAATGGGCAGGGGATGATGCATGCTTCCTGAACGTAACCTGAAAGAGAACACTTTCAGTGAACACAGGAAATTGATCAGATTTGTCATCAGCATTGCTACAGTACCTTAGAAACGTATTTGTTTGTAAAGAGAGAGAAGTTTGAAGAGACAGATAAACATAGTTACATCTGCCTCCAGTTTGTGTCATTCAGTTTACTTCATTGAAATTCTGAACTGAAGAATCAGCATAAGCAGACTGGAAGCAACTCAAGGCAAACGATCTGATCACCTCCCCTCAGTGAGCCTTGCATTCTCTACCCTAAAGTTCTTACAACTCTCCAGCACGGACAGGTAGCATATGCAAATGACTCTTTCATCTGACTGGTACCTGCAAGGTTTCGCCAATGAAGACAATGATTCTCCTTCCTCAGTATTGTAACTTGAAAGTAGAAGAGAGATTGAGAAAAGACCCCAGGCCTATTGAAAGTAGGAAAACAGTAAGTGTTGCCTGCTGGGAGGATGTGCAGAACTGGAGGATATGCAGAGCTCTGGGTGAAGTCAGATGAAGGAAGCATCTGAAATCCCATCCTTGGTCTTCTTTGCTCCTGTCTTCTGGTAGCACCTACTACCACCTGTGGATGACCTCTATCTTAATTGCCAGCTGAGCTTATCATTGCTAGACGTGCACCTCCAGCACTGGTCTTGCTGCTGCTGAATTATCACCAGTGGCTGAGCTACTCTAACCCCTGTCCACTTTCCCTAATTTCCATATGTCTGTCATAGAAGTTACCCATCTCCTCCTTGAGCTGTCTTGAATATCCTGTGTTCTGCACTCAACATAATGTCACTGGATGCCTGCACCTGTTCTACATTCTTAGGAATTCACCTCCCTGCACCTGGGACACAACCTCATTCTCAGGATTAGACTACAGTAGCCATGGTAGAGGTAACCTACAGATATAATCCATGTGCCAGTTCAGTCAAGCGATGTGAGTTAATCAGAATTGCGATGACCCTGCATGTGCCTGACTCCTCAGCAGCAAACTCTCAAAGGGGGCCTGGTCCCTTTGTGCAAATGGAAGTTAAAATAAGTCTACATGAAGATGATCTCTGCTGAAATCCTAGGGAAGCTGAGCAAAAGCTTCCCCTGACTGAGCTTGTGATGAAAGCTCAACCATTCTTTACTTTTCCATGAAACCCTTAAGCAGAGAACAGAGAAGCAGGGTCCAGACTCTTAATCCAAGAAACCAGTGGAATAAGAAAGGCTGCTTTGAGTTGCAGTGTCTGTGGTAATGTGTTGTATGGTCATCAGCTCCCAAGGGATGATCCAATCAGAAAATCTCTTATCAGCTTTAACCATTCTGATCATACACCAATAATCATCACCATTCCTATGTCAAAAATGAGAAATATTTCTGTTGAGCCACATGTCCTTTGCCAGTCCCTGGATCACACAAGGCCCCCAAAGTGGTACAATACTTATTCAACTCATCTCTTTCTTTTTCTATTTGTCATTTTTTTTTTATTTGCATTTGTCAATCATTCTGAGAAAAAAGGTACTTTTCAGAATAAGGAAATGTTGATATTGCTTATTTCTTTAAAGTCTGATGGTTTTCCAGTGACTTATTTAAGATACCAGCTAACCTATGTTATAATAGCAAAACAAAATGAACTTTCTTATGAGAGGTTCGAAGCCAAGGTCTGTGCCCTTGTGTATAGAACAGCTCATTGACAAAGATGTGTCATGTATCAACAGCTCAGGCCTAATCACAGAGGGTGGAGGCCAGGAAGTTGCAGGGTTTATATACACCAGGATGAACTGAATGCAGTGTCAGGCTGAGAATCACCTCTAATTTGCTCTTTTTCCTTTCCTTCTACACTCACAGGGTACTCCATGTGCAACATCAGGCACATTTTTGCTGATATAAAATGAGTTCTTTCCTAACAGGATAGCATCCCTAGTTCTGATGTCAGCCTCTCTCCTCCATTTTCCCTGATCATCTATACCCAGAGTCCTTCTGCCATGCCAGGGGACAAACACTCAGACTTTGGTCAGCCCTGTTGCCTTCTTTCTCTGTGTTTGAAGCAGGACTACCATCAGAGATAGGAAAGGCCTAGATCTGTACAAATAGCTCTGTGCTCTGTCTTCAGTCAAGTACTCCTACTACCTGGGAATTCTTCTGAGTTTCCTTCTCATTCACAATAGACCTTTCAAACCTTGTCCGTTGTCTTTTCATTTTAGGTATTATTTCTCCCATCCAGGAAACAACAGAAATACTAGAGCATACTGCTTTTAATGTTTTTCTTTTTCTTCTAAAGATTTATTTTGTTTATATGAGTACAATGTCACTGTCTTCAGAAACACCAGAAGAGGGGATCGGATCTCATTGTGAACCACCATGTGGTTGTTGGGAATTGAACTCGGGACCTCTTGAAGAGCAGCCAGTGCTCTTAACTACTGAGCCATCTCTCCAGCCTTAATGCCTTCAATTTTCTGTATATCATCTATACACAATCTAAACCCCTTACTTTTTTCTTCATATTCAAATGGAAAGGCAGCTACTTTGTTGTAGAAACTACATTCTTCACATCTACCTGCCCCTTATTTCTTCATGTCTTTAGAAATTTCAATTACTTCCTTCTCTTGGATCATTCTTCCTCTCTTCTCTCTCCCTTGCCTCTTATTTTTCCTAGTTTTTTCTTTTCCTTTAGCTTTTTATCTCTCTCTACCTACTTCTGCCTTTCCTTCTTTTTCCAACTTCCTGTCTTTATCTTTCCCTCTTATTCTTTCTCCTTCTCTCATTTTACTCATGATTGTAGTTACATTAGAATATTATAAGGATGACTTGAAGTTATCTAGACAATACTTATCCATAAATGAACACACCAAATTTCCTAATGACGGAAAAGTTCTTCTGGAAGTGGAATTAAAATTCTCCCATTAAGATTGATAAAAGAATAATGTTTTGTTGTTTAGAAAGCATTAAATATGTGGTCATCTCTAATGAGGTTTTATAAGTTACCAGATATGAGCAACATAGCCAAAGTTACATAAAGTATTAAAGATGTGCCATATACATTATACAATTTTACAGGAAAAGCAAGTCACAAAGTGACTTCATTGGACACCAAGTGAAAAAAAAAAAGGAATAAGACAGGATATTAGCATTTATCCTCATGGCATATAGACTTCAAATATGCAAATATGAATGCCCAGAATATTTCACATAAATATTAAATGTTTGAGTGCCTGTGTAGGTCTTATTCTAAAATACATTTTCAACTAGACATCCTTCTAATTGAGTGAGACTTTAAATCATCTTCATCTAAGCTGCACACTGAAGGACTTTAATCAGCCAGCCTCAAGCAGTAGTTTTTGTCGTCTACCCATGATAAGAGGTAAACCCAGAGGATCCTCGTGAAAGTCAAAGCTATAAATTCAATCAGCATACAATAATTTTGAAATTCAGCAAGACTAAGCAACAGTGACATTTATTTTTCAAGAAAATTTCCATGCTAGAGTATACCCCCAAAGGGAAGTCCATAGTGAAAACCATTAATAACTGCATATTCTTAGGCCTGGCTCATAATTGAAAAGATTAGTATTACCCTCATACTTAATGCCTACAGATTTTTGGCAATAAAGTATTGTGAAATATAACTACCATGCTGTTAACCTTCTGTATGAGAATTTCAATAGCTAAGTGTGAAAGCCATACAGGTATTTTCAGAACTAATTTTCATAGACTATATAACTGACTATCTGCCTCCTTTCTTCCTAATACTTCACTGACAATATTTGTATGTTTCTGTGAATGAAACAGTGCCTTTATCAAAATGCATTGTGTACTAGAAGTCAGATGCGGAACACATTGCTTGGACCACCGACTGACCTAGGAAGATCTTGCTGCTCTATTTCACTAATCTGCACAAATACAAAATTAGCTGTGCAGTTATCAGCACAGAATTACCTGTGCAGCATACAATCAACTTTTAAACTATATGCATGGCCCACATGGCAGGGGTGCAGCTTGTTATAGATTGATGAGAATCCTTTACTGTCATCTCTACTGGTGATAAAATTAGAGGTATTATTCAATGGCATAGTAGAGACACAGAAGAGAGTGACAAAATCTTTGTCACTAATTTCCTGACCTCCTCTTAACATGCATCAGGATAAACAATTCTGAGAATGATGGTCTCTTTAACACAACCACTTTACAGACTTTTGTCTGTGTGCTTGACTTCCTTCCCTAACACGTTTCTCCCATTAAGATCTTGGTTTGGGGGATGTAAAAGAGGAAAATATTGATGGCATGAACCTTAAGAAAATAACCCAAATCAATTCCCTTGCATTTTCTTACTCTGTAAAGCAGTAGCAATGAGCACCATATTAGACAGTTCATGTTTTATAGTCATTGACTCTACTCAAATGATCAAAATAGGAAATGAAAAAGGTTTTCAAAATGCTAAATCATTTAAGATCTGGGACAATTATGAGTTAAGTTGTATCATACTTCCATTTCCCTGTTTTAAAGATTTGCTGTTTTAAAATTTTTACATTTTAATACTTCTAGGTTTGTTATTTTATTTATTTAGTTAAAAATGTAGCATGCTAAAACCACATTGGACTCCATAAGGAATATTTTCATAAAAGCTGGAAAAACTTGTTACAAATATGCTTTAATATTTGCGTAAAAAAGAAATTAAAAAAGTTAGAGCAATATTTCCATTGTTTTATGTTGGCATTTAGCACTTTAGAGTATCAGGTACATAAACACATGGAGGTACTGTTCAAACACAACAGGCTTGTAACATGTTTTGCAGAGTTTCTATTTTTGCTACAGAACATTGTTATGAAGTACCTGCCTGCCCTCAAAGATTGTTCTAACATGCTTGGGTCCCTAGGATGTTAGAGAGCACAGAATTGGAACTGCTCAAAATTACTGATACATCGTCTTCTGAAAGATTTGTTATTAAAATATATTTTGAAAAGTACCATTTTACAGAAAAGTATTTTTACTCAATTATATAAACATCAAGGATATTGGAACAGGCAAATATTTCTGGAATACAATGATGCTAATTCAGGAAACAATAATAATAATTAGCAAAAAGGTTTGTGCCAAACTTTAAAACTCTCTGAATAGCAAAGGATACACAGGGTGAAGAGACAGACTTAAAAATAGGATGGCTTTTCAACAGCTATTTATGTGACAGAGTATTAATATAAAAATGGTATGCAGAAATTTAAAATTTTAATACCAGGTAATGAATAATATAATCAGTTATTGGGCATACCACTCTACAGACAGTTCTTGAACTAGTTACACATGATTTATAATTCATTAAAAATATCTTTGGCATCTTTGACACTGTAGAAATGCAAATCTAAACCATATAGAGATTATGCACCAGCCCTGTAAGAATCAAACAAAAAATGCTAGTGAAGATGGAGGACAAGAATGCATTTGTACTGTTGTGGGAATGTAAACTACTCCAGTCCATATGGAAATGACAGTAAAATGCCCATTCTTGAGAACAGACTACAAGCAGAATTGTCATAGGGTCCACTCTCACACATCTAGGGACATACACAAAGGAATAAAACTCAGCAGGTATCAGAAGTACCTGTGTCTATTGCAGCATTATCTCCAAGGAACAAGATATGGAACAGCCTAAGTGTTTATTGACAGACAAATAGATAAAAATGTGCTGTATATATGCACAGAGTATCATTTACCAAAGAAGAGTGAAATCATGTTGCTTTCAGATAAATGAATGGAGCTGTAAGTCATAACAACAACAACAACAAAACAACAACAACAACAACAACAACAACAACAACAAAAAAAACAAAATAAATCAGGCTTGGAAAGGTAAGCACCTTATCTGTTCTCTTTAAAGCGAAATTTAGAGAAAACAAATGATTAAATCGTACATACAAATGAACAAAGTGAAACTTGAACAGGGACTCTTAAAGAAAAGGAAGGCCTCCCAGGGAATGGAAGGCGATGCTAGGGAGGGGAGATAATGTAAATACAGAATTTCATAATGATGACTATCATTCTGTGCAATTAATACATGCTAAGAAAAAAATTAGAGCAATGTGCTTCAAACACTAAAGTAACATATTTACATTTTGAACATATTTTGATACCTAAAATATTGCTATTTTAAAATATCTACAAAGTTCAAACAATTTACCAAACAGTGCTCTACTAGATCCAATAAGATTCAAACATTGAAGTGCATCCTTATTAAATATTTTACATCTACCAAGAGGTCATTTACATGAGAACCATTTTCTTTAATTAAAAACATAAATCAATTTAGGAGTGTATTTTACTTTGGGGGTAGAGAAATTACTCGCAGACAGTTAGACCTAGAACTTTTGTGTAAAGACTTAAAGACTCATCTGTTAGTGGAAGAGAGTCAGGACCCAGACTTGACTAAAACTGCCAACTAACCATCAGTCAGAGCAAGAGGTAGTGGACAGCTGCATACTCGGACTATCTAAACATGACTGTTGTACATGTGTGCTCACAGCAGTTGTGGTTGCCCATGTAAGACCTGTACGAGATCAAGCCAGTCAGCATTGTAACATAGATGGGGAGTAGCACATGAGACCCTTCTCTTAGTTCAGTTGCTATTGGATAGCTGCTAAGGGAGCGAGCATCATTTTTTTCTCTTCAGAGATACATATGGCTTGTAGTAGGTTGGCCATGTTCCATTGAATAACCCTAAATTCATATATGTACTGGAGATACCAATTAGACTCTGGAGGTTAAAAAACAGGACATGGAGTAAAGAGGAAAAATTAGTGGTGAGGTTCTGGAAAGAGGAGAAGAAGTAGATTTGAAACGACAAATTTGTGTATGAAGTTCACAAACAATAAAAAAAGTAAAAGAATTTCAAAAGTTAATAATAAATACATAAAGATCCTATAGTCCCAAAATGCTCCCTTTACTGCTATAGTTTAAGGTGTGACATTAGGTTGCTAGGGAGGTTCATTACTCTCAGAAGCAATCACTCTTATAAGTGAAAAATATTAGATTACATGGCATACATTGTGTTGATTTGAGGAGACATGAAGGGATACCAGCTTTAATTTTTTTACTTTTCATGTGAAAAATGTTTCATATGGAAGATCCAGGGTTTTGACTTAATTGCTGGGTCTGGTTAGCGTGCTATGACTAAGTGTCTTGGGTGTCAATTTAATGTAACACCATAAGGAACTGATCTTTTAAATTGAATCATCCAGGCAATTTAATCAAGATGAAATCACCAGTTGTTCATACATACAGAGTTTCAACTCACTGTGCCAATTTCCTCCAGGCAGAGAAAAGCGACCTTTTTTTTTTCTTAGAAGATATTGAGGATATTAGGGAGAAAATAGAACACTAGATACGGAATAATCAGAATGGCTAGGACTGTACATACACCCACAGTTTCTCTCATTACTGCAAATAAGGGCTGTTAAAATTAAAGTGACTGAATGGCTCACCAGATGATAAACTTGGCCTCAGCAGCACGGAATGGCGCATGGTTTGTCGACAAGGCAATATTCCCGAGTAATTCCTGCAACTGTGGCTGCCACCCATGTGAGGTCCTCTCACCGCATCTCGCTGCATCGAGACAACTGCGTGGTGAATTAATCTGTGCGCTCTCCATTTTATGTTTCCTTTGCATTTTCTAAAAGCTGACCTCTGAGCCTATCTGGTATTCATCTGGTTTTCCCTCAGATATCTCAGGTTCTAATACTGGACACATGCCAAGATTGTACTTTCCCCCTTTAAGCCAGGCTTGACCTTATTATTGTCTGCTTCAACCAATTAAACCCCAGCAGAAGGGAAAGCAAGCCACAGAGCTCCAGCGCAACTGATCATCATTTTCCCTTTATTATGGGGGCCAGCAGTGCAGCAGACAGTGGCTGCTCAGTCATCCCTGGGGCCAGGAGCAAAGGTGACGCGAGCAGAGGCCCCACCCAGCCCAGTCAGATAGACCAGGACAGGAAGTGACCTCTGCCTTTGGCCACTGGCCACTGAGACTAGGAACTTGTTTCATTTGTTCCTCTAATGTATCTTATTCTGGCCTGATGGGCCTGCCCTGGCACCAAATGGTGCGCCTTCAGTGGGTAAGAGTACATGGAACAAACGCCTGGAGTATTTTTGGAATTGAGGTAACAGTCTCAGAAAATGAGACTATATGCTGCTTCAGCAGTTGGTACAGACCGAGCAGCAGCACCAGCAACGGAGAAAGTGACTTTGCAGAAGTTAAATCTCTATATATGTTTCAGGAGCATTCATAATTTATTATTTTAAAAAAGAACTAGCAATATGGATAATAAATCAGGTCTAACCTTATGTGATCTGAGATAAAATATTAAACCTCAATATTTGAGCTCCCGTGTGTTAAGGTAGAAATGCAGCAATACTTCCCCTTTGTAACTCCCTATAATACTGTAAGGTCAAAAATATAATAAGTAGAACATCGTGGAAAAAGATTAGCCTACACTATAAATGACATAGTAATATTTTACCACTACATACATCTATATGGTAAAGTAAAAAATATTCTTTTCTTATCATGTTTTTGGTAGTAATGACTAATAGAGAATATAATTCTGCAAAGATATTTTAGTGCAGAGATTATAGGATAATAATTTTCAAATTTGGATGCCATTTCTCACTGCAGATCATTTCCATGCAAATTAAATCTGGAATAACATTGACACATGAGGGATGCTGCCTTGGGTCAGTAAATCAGTTGTAGTTTTGATCCTATCTCTCTCTTCCAGCTCTACTAGCAGCCAAGGCCAAGCATTCATTATATCCCAGTTGGTCTGCTATAACATTCTGTTCACTGGATTCCAGGTCTCAAATTTCTTTCCTTTAATCCAGTTGATATCTGCTCAGCTACCATATTAATAGCCATAAAGCAAAACTCTAAATATACCATGGTTTCCCTTAAAATAAATAACCTTGACAGCATGGCAGAATTTTGATGAATAGAAGGCGTGGGAGAAAACACACATTAAGTAAGGAGGTGGAAGCCAGTCATGCATACCCACTAGTCACCAGAAGTCTTTAGAGGAAGAATTTCAGTTTGACCACAAGCATAAATTTGGCTAGATCATTCAGAGGCCACTCTGGGAAGTCATGATACAGGGCTTAGAAAGATGATTAAAATGCTCACAGTGGTTTGGATGTGTGTACACATATACACACATTCATATGTATGCACATATAAATGCCAGCATACATATTCATACACATGTAAGTGCATACATACAACTTATACATGCACACATACACCTACATATCATGCACACACATACACATGCATGTGTGTGCATATGTAATTTGTATATATATATATGCATATACAAATTAGGTACCAGTTTGTTATAATAAAGGGTATGTACAATGATAAAATATTGCTCATATTATTCCTTACCTACCTGTGACATGAACACCTGGCTATTACTCATTATATTAGAAAGAGGACTTCACAATGACCAATGAATATGGTCTTATGGAACAACTGACTCCCTTTTCCAAGGCAGCTGTGATATAACCACAACTGGCCTATGAATAGGTGTCATTCTCCTCATTTCTGGGGCTCAGATATACCTGAGCACAGAAAGGAACATCTTTATTTTTGTCTTTATTTCCTTGGCCTCTGATGTACTGTGACTTGAGTATAGTTGCTATATTTGGCCAGCACCGTGAACTTACATATTGGCTCCTGCTTAGTTAGTTGCTTGCCTCTTGACATACTCATGTATTTATTTTGAGTTCATGAATTTAAAATTCAATGATTCCACATGGAAATAAAGATTTCTGACTTCTCTTAAAATTATTGGTAACTGCTCAACAGAGGAATGGATATAGAAACTGTGGTACATCTACACAATGGAGTACTACTCAGCTATTAAAAACAATGAATTTATGAAATTCTTAGGGAAATAGATGGATCTGGAGAATATCATCCTGAGTGAGGTAACCCAATCACAAAAGAACACACGTGGTACGCACTCTTTGATAAGTGGTTATTAGCCCAGAAGTTTGGAACACAGGAAGAACAACCCACAAACCACAAGAAACTCAAGAAGAAGGAAGACCAAAATGTGGACACTTCATTCCTTCTTAAAAGGGGGAACCAAATACCCA
>JADRCD010160411.1:29626-52069 GCA_019843815.1 Montemys delectorum | reverse complement strand
AATATCATAATGTTCATCAAGGAAGTCCTTAATGAGGATTCCTTCCTTGCAGTGATGGATTCCATTGTCAGTTAGGGTACATTTACTTCCAGGATATATTTCTATACCAGCACCCTTGGCACCATATACATCTGAGTTTTTCATGAAAAGTTCTGCTGATGTGCGCACCGTGACTCCTGTGGTTTCACATTGCAGTACACAGTTTTCCAGTGTGGTCTTGCCACGGTGAATGATTAAGATTCCTTCTACAGAATCATGCTGAATAAATTTTATGCCTGAAATTTTAACATCCATACCCATGCAATCCACAAAAGTATCTCCTTTGCCTCTCTTTTCTATGACAATATCATCTGGTAGACCATATCCTTCCAATTCAATGGAGTCAGCTATGGAGCAGGTACCATGAACTATATAATTACCAGGACAAATAATGACAGTGTCACCATCATAGCAGGCATTTATACCAGCCAACAGATCACTATGGAACTGAATTTCCGTTTCTTCTTTGCAAGACTCCTCACAAAACCTGTCCCTGAATAGAGACCGAAGTAGACCTGTCTTCATGGTGGAGGAAACCACATGGATGACCTTCTGGCCATTTTGATGAGTACCCTTTTCTTGGATATTAGAGTTCTTCTGATAACCAAAAACATACCTCAACAAAGAATTCTCAATGAGTTTTAGCTTTTGTTTCAACTGTTCAATTTGTGAATACAAATTTAACCCTTCCACCATGGAGATATTTTCCTGCTCAGAGTCAGAATTACAATTTGACAAACTGCTTTTCAGATTTAAAAATTTCCTGTAACTCTCTTCACATTGAGACAACAGATTGTGGTAGTCAACAATAAGTCCTGAAGGAACTCGATCTTCAAGTATATCATAATACAATCTCAATCGAGGTTCAACACATCTGACAAAATAATCATACTCATCCTCCTTTTCTTCATCCCAACTCCTCCAGATGTTTTTGTAGAAAAATCTGACATGCTCAATTGCAAGTGCCATCTGGTGAAATTCACGTGAGTCATCTGATACCACCCACAACTCCTGCAGAGGCAGATGAAATTCCTTCAGGTCCAAAAGCTCCTTCACATTAGCCAAGGTAAACGTGCTCAATTTAGACTCATAGATACATGGCTCTGCAAGCCTCACTACTGCCTTCAATGATGAAAAGTCCACATTGTAACCTCAACCAACACCTCAAACACATTAGTGTGCCAGACTGCCCACAATCCAGATGGTTCAAGAACCTTTTCCAAGAAGCTGACTGTGAATTCCTTTACCTCAGAGGCCTTACAGTCAGCTAAAATGTAATCTTGATAGGCTCTGAATCGCTCATAAAACAGAAGTTCATTTGTTTGGATAATATGTTCAGAAGTTCAGTCCATCATCATCAAGGCAGGAACATGGCAGCATCCAGGCAGGCATGGTGCAGGAGGAACTGAGAGTTCTACATCTTAATCTGAAGGATGTTCAGAAGTTCAGTCCATCATCATTAAGGCAGGAACATGACAACATCCAGGCAGGGATGGTGCAGGAGGAACTGAGAGTTCTATATCTTAATCTGAAGGCTGTTAATAGAATATTCTGTAAAATTAAGTATTGATTTGTACTGCATGTTTTTCCACTGACATATATCCTCATTTTAAAAAAGCACAAGAAGCTGCTACTTCTGACTGATCCTGGAACTTCAAAATTCTGAAACTCCTGGTCACAGTTCAGTATGGGGTTGTTGACTACAATGTGGATGTCTCCATCTTTTCTATGTGGTTGGTGGTAGTGATAGTTCACATGTAAAAAGGCCTGGAAGCAGTTGATTCACTGTGCATCTTGCTGGGTATAAATAAGGATTGAGGATTCTTTGGACAAATAGTTGAGGGCTTCTATATTAAAAGTTTCTGATACCATCACTGCCTCTCCTATTGGAATCCTATTGGAATGTAATGCTTAATTAAATGCCGGCATGTCTGTAAGTCCTCAATACTTTCTCCAAATTTCATTTTTATTGAAAGCTCTCTATGGATACCGTCTTTCAAAAATTCTTGGCTCAAAATAATTTCAGAGCAAGTGGCCCTTATACCAGCACTGAAGGGGGCATCACTCAAGTCCATGGTCGACCAGCCCAGCCATCCAGAGGAGCAGCTAGGCAATGGCCCCAGCAGCCAGGATGCTGAAGCCAGATGCCCAAGTTCTTTCATATTTTTTTTTATATTGTGGATTATCTCGATGAATTTTTATATATTGCTCCATCCCTGCGTACCTGGGATGAAGTAATGAAGCTTGCTTGATTTTTTTTTTTAGATAATTTCTTTTTTTTTCCATAAGTATAAATATTTTATTTTAACCAAAGGCAGTAGAAATATTTTTGATACTTATAAAGTAGAGACAATGACAGATCCCATACTATTTTCTAGAACTTGAAAATCTCGAACATCATTCTGTACTGATGATTTTTTATGTAAACACTAATTCCTTACTACTCACTTTTTATGAATGCTGTATAACTCAATCACATATACTAAATTCTCAAGGACTCTCCAAATCCCTGTGATGAAAGTACTGCCTCCAGAGCACTTAAAAAACCCTACTTGCTAAACCTTAACATTTCCAGTTCGATTACTACATTCACAAACCTAAGAATTAAAAACAGCAAGAGTAAATATACCTCAGGTCTCTCTACAAAGGATAGTGCATCTAACACTGACAACCTTCATTCTTAAGCCTGAGCATCTTCATGCTAAGCTAAACTGTGCTTTTTAAAACTTAACATCTACTCAACAATAAGCATTTAAAGACACAATGAAAAATTCAAATTAGTTGCAGTGACCTAATTCATTTGGTAATTAGTTGCTTAAGATATATGATGGGTTCAACATAAGTGGGCTAAAAGAAAGTGTTATGTAAAACACAGGAAACATAATGTAAGTATTTCAAGATCCTAAAATAGCCTGCTCTTGCACTCAGTGGATCTGTGGCTCTCATTGTCCTCATCATGTTCTATTAGCAAAAGCTTCTTACAGTGGTAGCTGAATCTAACCTGTAATTTATACAAAGTTAGCCCATAAATACATGCCAAATCTATATGCATAAAACCATGTAAACAGTATTTCAAGTGATTAAGGTAATTCTGACTATCTAAAATTCTTACCAAACACCACAACAAGCACCAGACTCCACTGTAACATGCTTTTGACTTAATTCCATTCTGATGGTTTACCATTGTGAATTGTCTCCTTGTCTGAAGAGCTGAAGACTGGTAAGTATGGATTCCAGTAATAGCTGAGAGGTCTCATCATTAGAGTTGTGTTGTCTTCATAGGAACAGTACTATTAAAGTCCAAGAAAAAAGATCCTTCTTGTTTAGGCAAAAAAGTACTGGGGATGATATTAAAGATCTCAGCAGGTATGTTTTCCAGTTCAAAGTAGCAAAATCCACACCTATAGTCACCACCAGATTTTCTCTGAAAGCCATGGGGACCAGGATCTCCCATTATGGAAACTGCTAGAACCTCAAATACAACACTGTATTGCGTTGGTCCTCTCAGCTCAGTCAGTAACGGTCTAGTCTTGTCTATATGGGATTGGTAGATGGCATTTTTTTTTTTTTTGTGAGTCTCCTCAAAATTTTCACATCCTCCAGCACTTTGACCACTCCATTTTCCATTAATCTGTTTTGATAAGGTGTATGGTGAAGGGATCTTTGAAAAAGTAAAGCTGCAAGCTGAATATACCTGGACTGTGTAATGAATCCTATTCTGTTTCTCATACTGAGAGACCACTAGGATGAAGGTGTGAGTCCCAGGAGTGGTCAGCTTTATCTTAGTCAAGTAATGAAGGCTGTTAATTTGAATACCATCAATGTATGGAGGTGGGTCATCTGGGTAATACACTTTCTTGCCATCAGTCTTGTACACTGTAACCATTGTGATAAACTCATGATTATTTGCAAAGTCATCCTATGAATGCAAATTGATTCTTTAAAAAGAACTGGTTTCCAACTCAAATAAACTTCATCATAATACTGGCAAAGGTCATCCCAGGAAATCCAGAATATTCCATTATCTATTTTCTGAGCTGTTCAGGGATCAAAGTTTAAATACTTTTGCAATTCTGGGGTCCAGTTTTTCACATCATTTTCACTGTACTTTCCTTTCCAGTATAGATGGCTCCAAGGGTTTTTTAACTGAATAAACTTCAACCCCTTCATTGTAGCTAAGCTGAGAGTCGACAGTTCTGCTGCACCAAGGAATGAATTGTAGGCACAATTTTTGGATACAGACTTACTGCTATGGTCAAAGCTATTTGACTTGAGTGAGTGACTTTATTCCCAGTCCACAGAGAACAGGTTACATTCATTTAAGAAATGGCGTGTGTATTAAGATGGTCTATCCATAAAGTCATTCACCAACTGTTTCAATGAACAATGGTTCTGCTTGGAGGGTGGCATAGACACTAGGTGAGGGTAAGAATCTGGTTCATTGGCTATGATAGTTTGGAAAAGGATTCATCTCAGATAAAGAATAACTTATAAAGTCCTCTTCTTCAAACTTGATACAATAGTTACAAACATCAAGCAAAGAATTCAGTCTCACTCTTTGTTGTACTCTTACAAGGCATCTCTCAAGTTAATTGTCTAGGATTTTTTTTGGCTGTATAAATAATTTGAAATATGGAAGCTATTCTGAAAACCATAGTATAGTATAAAAACATGAAATAAACAATATTAATATACTGGCTAGTTTTGTGTGTCAACTTGACACAGGCTGCAGTGATCACAGAGAAGGGAGTTTTAGTTGGGGAAGTGCTTCTATGAGATCCAGCTGTGGGGCATTTTTTTCAATTAGTGATCAAGTGGGTAGGGCCCCTTGTGGGTAGTGCCATCTCTGGGCTGGAAGTCTTGAGTTCTATAAGAGAGCAGGCTGAGCAAGCCAGGAGAAGCAAGCCAGTAAGGAACATCCCTCCATGGCTTCTGCATCAGCTCCTGCTTCCTGACCTGCTTGAATTCCAGTCCTGACTTCCTATGGTGATAAACAGCAATGTGGAAGTAAGCCAAATAAACCCTTTCCTCCCCAACTTGCTTCATGGTCATGATGTTTGTGCAGGAATAGAAACCCTAACTAAGACAACTACGAATAGAGAGGCTGAGATAGGACAAGCATGATTTCAAGACCATTATGTGGTACACAGCAAGACACTGTCACAAACAAACAAGCAGAAAGTGTGTACAGATTGTACAATATTGGACCTACTTCTCCAATTACCAAATTAGCGAGATCATTGGATGACAGTCAACAAATTTCTAATTCTTCATATTTTGGATTTCAATCAATTAAGATATGTTGGTAATATTAATTTTTATGGTAAGATATTTAAAAAAAGTAATTGTTACTTCCTGTTGTTTTTGTTGTAAGAGGTGGAATTAGGTTTGTGTGTATTTGTTGAAAGATTACTTTCTAGAGTATAGTTTTGCTCCTTATGTTGGTGTATTCCATCTATTATCCTTTGTAGGGCTGGATTTGTGGAAAGATATTGTGTAAACTTTGTTTTGTCATGGAATATTTTGTTTTCTCTATCTATGGTAATTGAGAATTTTGCTGGATAGCGTAGCCTAGGCTGGCATTTGCCTTCTTGTAGGGGTTGTATGACATCTGCCCAGGATCTTCTACCTTTCATAGTCTCTGGTGAAAAGCCTGGTATAATTCCTATAAGCCTGCCTTTAAATGTTACTTTACCTTTTTCCTTTACTGCTTTTAAAATTCTTTCTTTGTTTAGTGTACTTGGTGTTTTGATTATTATGTGACGGGAGGAATTTCTTTTCTGGTCCAGTCTATTTGGAGTTCTATAGGCTTCTTGTATGTTCATGGGCATCTCTTTCTTTAGGTTAGGGAAGTTTTCTTCTATAATTTTGTTGATGATATTTACTGGCCCATCACATTGGGAGTCTTCACTCTCTTCTATACATATTATCCTTAGGTTTGGTCTTCTCATTGTGTCCTGGATTTCCTGGATGTTTTGGGTTAGGAGCTTTTCATTTTTTGCATTTTCTCTGACTGTTTTGTCCATATTTTCTATGGTGTCTTTTGCCCTTGAAATTCTCTCTTCTATCTCATGTATTCTGTTGGCGATGCTTGTATCTATGACTCCTGATTTCTTTCCTAGGTTTTCTACCTCCAGGGTTGTCTCCCTTTCTGATTTCTTTATTGTTTCTATTTCCAGTTTTAGATTCTGGATGGTTTTGTTCACTTCTTTCACCCCCACCCCCACCCCTGCCATCTGGTTATCTCTAGTGCTAGCTGCTCTTGTTAAATCTGACTGGAGCCTGTCCTTCCTGTGATCCTAGTTGTGTCAGAACTCCTCAGATTCAAGCTGTCTCTGTGATTCTGTGATTCTGGGATCCTGTGATCCTAGGCTTGTTAGAACACATGGGAGTGGAGTTTCCTCTGTTTGTTGTGGGACTGGCTGTGGAGTTTGTGCCCAAGATCTGCTCAGGGCACTGGCCCACACAGACTTTAAGGAACCAGTGCCACTGTGCTGGTGGAGTACCTGTATGCCTGGGTCCTGCTGGTCCTAGTTAGATGTTGGTTCCTCCTCACCTCTGATCCTGGGCCTGTTAGAGCAACTGGCAGTGGAGCTTCCTCTTTGTGTTGTGGGACTGGCTGCGGAGTTTGCTCCCAAGGTCTGCTCAGGGCACTGGCCCAGACAGACTGGAAGCCACCCAAGCCAGATATTTTCTTTATTTATGCTTCAAATGTTTTCCCTTTTCCTGATTTCCCCTCTGAAATACCCCCATTCCCTTCCCCGCTGCTTACCAACTCAGCCTCTCCTGCTTCCTGGCCCTGGCTTGATCTTGTCGGACAATGTCACTGATGTCTTCCTGGATTCAGTTTGTGAGTATTTATCAAGTATTTTTCATCATTAGATATAAGAGAAATTGATCTGAAGTTTTCTTTCGTTGTTGAGTCTTTGTATGGTTTAGGTATCAAGGAGACTGTGGCCTCATTGAATGAGTTTAGTAGTGTTAAGAAGTATTGATATCTCTTCTTTGAAAATCTGGTAGAATTCTGCACTAAGACCCTCTGGCCCTGAGATTCTTTTTGTTTGGGATACCTTTAAAGACTGTTTCTGTTTCTTTAGGAGTTATAGGACTGTGTAAATAGTTTACCTGACCTTTATTTAACTTTGGTAAGTGGTACTATCTTTCTGTCTTTTGGTTATTTTTGCTAAGGTTTTATCTATCTTGCTTATTTTCTCAAAGAACAGCTCTTGGTTCATTGATTCTGTATTTTTTTTAATTTTGTTTCAAATTGATTTATTTCAATCCAGAGTTTGATTATTTCCTGCCTTCTACTCTTCTTTGGTGTAGCCATCAGTGGCTACATGAACTGAGTTCCCTGAATGGAAAAATGGAACTACATGAGAAGACAACGAGAGAATATATGAGACCAAAACAAGTTTCTGATCAAGGTCCAATGTGTATTTCTGAGTCTAATGTATAGTGAGAGGTCCCATCCCCCACTATACCTGTATCTTATGGCCTCATTAGCATCTAGTTGTTTTGTCTGGAAGGCAGGCAAAGCAGTTCAGCAGGGAGTGGCTCCTTTAGGGAAGTTTTAAGCTTGGCTGAACAATAGACCTCACCTAAGGGGGAAGACTCCACCCTAGGTGGACTAGCTGCTTGTGGCAAGGACGAGGTCTGGTTCAACAAGCTGGAGGCTGGGGGAGATCCCAGTTCCTCCCTTTTTATTTATTAAAAATTAGCTGGACTGGGGCATAAGATATACTTATTGTAGTGGCTATTCCTGGTTGTCAACTTGACTATATCTGAAATGAACTACAATCTAGAATTAGAAGGCTCACCTGTGAATCTAATCTGGAGGCTGAGAGATACAAGTTTAGTTCAAGCCAGATCACCTGGGATTAAAGCACACACCTTTAATCTGGGCCACACCTTTTGCTCCTCTAGAGCTATTCCTGGTACCAATTTTGTATTAGTCAGGGTTCTCTAGGGTCACAGAACTTATGGTAGTCTCTATGTAGTAAGGAATTTATTGATGATTTACAGTCTGTAGTCCAACTCCCAACCATCAACTCTCAGCAATGGTTGGCAGCAGCTGTGAATGGAAGTTGCTCAATCAGTCCCACAAGGCAAGCAGACAAAGCAGAGAAAGCCTTCCTTCTTCCAATGTCCTTATATAGGTCTTTAGCAAAAGGTGTGGCCCAGATTAAAGGTGTGTGTCACACCTTTAATCCCAGGTGATCTTGTTTAAACTAAACTTGTATCTCTCAGTCTCCAGATTAGGGTCACAGGTGAGCCTTCTAATTCTGGATTGTAGTTCATTTCAGATATAGTCAAGTTGACAACCAGGAATAGCCACTAGACTTATGTACCATAGTCCTGCCTGGAAATTATAGTGGCTGACATCCTGTCTGTCTTAAGACTGGATCTACTTGTCTCTCTCTTACCCATCCTGGAAATCACGTGCAACTGGTTTGTGTTTATTTGCACAAACAGGGCTTGTTAGTCTTTATTATTAATAAACATGGCCTCTTGGCACATGATTCTATCTTAGGTTGATGAGAGCCATAGATCCAGTGGTTTTTCTTTGACTGTAGGCCCTCATAGCACACCCTTTTCGTGTTCAGACCAAAGCCACAATATTTATTTAATGCATTTCTTCATCACAATAAATAACTGGCACATCTGAGTTTTTCTGAAGTTGAGCCTGGATGTTGGTAACTGACCTGCTTGAAATACCAAGTCAACAAAAACAACAAGTGGGGATGTCCCAAGCACTCAATTCAATTGCAAATTAGCAAAGATGAGACTCAAAGGTGTGACCTCCCAGTGTAGGGAAGTGGCTTTGAGAATCAACAAAAGAATTGTTACTTCTCAGGAAATAGTGGAGGCTATGCTCCAAGTTAATTTTGATGGCAAATAAAGGTTTTTTAGCTATCATTGTAATTGGAATCATACTTACTAGAAGGCTCAGGATCTGTATCCACCAATCTTTCAGGCAGCCATCATGCTTTGTCTTCTTTTTGTGTAAAAGCACAAATGGAACCTCTCCGCCATATTAAAAACAGGATCTGGACCATTCCTCGTGTTAGTGGATCTAACCATTTAACCATGACATATGAACTAGAAGTGAGTGGATGCCAGTGGTGATCCATGGCAGACTGACCTTAGCATCAGTTTGCAAAAAATTTAAAACAAATAAGACAAAAATGGTATGTGCTTTTTGGTGACATTGAAGGGTATAATTCCCCCTTTTTTGTTTTTACAAGCCAGTTTTTCAGAGTGCAATGTGCGTGTTCAACAATTTCTTGTCTCTGAGAATTATAAGGAACTGCAGTAATATGGGTAACAGTAAATTGTTGACAAAACATCTCAAATGCCTGACTGTAATAGCCAGTTCCATTATCTGATTTAATCTGATTGGGAACACTAAGGATAGAAAAAAAATGTGGGCAATGAGCAGTTACATTTTTAGTAGCTTTTCTTGTTAAGGCGATTGCAACTGAAAAGGTATTAATAGCCATATGTGTATATTTTGCTTTTCTAAAATCAGAAATATGAGTATCCATTTGTAGTAGTTGATTAAGTATAAGCCCTCAAGAATTAACACCTTTATGTGGTACAGATAGAAATTGAGGACATTGAGAACAAGGCTTTACAATTTGACCTGTACATTCTCTAAAATTACCATATTATTATCTCAAGCCATTATTATTTTGATGATGTAAAGAATGAGATTATATGGACAATTTTTCTTGTGTAAGGCCTATAATCTGCCTGGGATACAAATTTGTTGTGACATTGCCTTAAGAGGTTTTGTCCAGGCAGTCTAGTTTAAGTTCTTAAATGTCTAAAGATAGTCCTTTAAAGGAACAGTACTTTCTCTTAACATGAGTTGCAAAATTTGGGAATTAGCAGTATCTAAAATAGGAACAATTCCAAGAAATTGAAAACACTGGGCTATATATATTGGCTATCAATATACAAATTAAAGTTTGATTTTAGCACTTTAAAAAGTGACTACAGCATGTAGTTCAATTATTTGTGCTGAAGTAGAGGGACATTCACGAGATTAAACATGTAACCCAATCACATATACTTCTCTCCCATAGAAGGGCTGTAGATGTACTTTTTTATGAGATGCATACACAAATTTACAGGAAATATTAAAGCGTGCATACAAGCAAATTTTAACAACTTGTCTTCTGGATAATTATCAACTTTGTCTAAAAATTTTTACTATGTAATAGTCCAAATATCAATCAATATTTTACACTAAGCAATTTAATTGCTGTTTGAAGCAAGAAATAGATGTTTTATCAGGTTTTTAAGACTTTTTTTCCAAAATACTTTCATGATTTTATCGTATAATTCTTTATTAACACCACAACAGCTTCATAATGGGATGTTACAACTTTACTTTGGATATGAGAAAAGATGAATCTATAGTAATGCTCCCTTTTGCCAAAGAATTGCTGTGGGCACACTGAGTAACAATAACTTACATTTGATTGCAATTGATTATAATTGATAGCAATTGATTACAGAAGCTTTCTCTACTTTCTCCAAAAGCTCTTTGTCTCTCACCAGACAATATCCAACAAAGGCTTAAGTCCTGTGGTGAGCTTAAGGTGAGGTCTTAGCCAATTAACATTTCTTGGAAGCTTTTGAAAATAATTTGAAATAAACAAAACATGTTTTTTTTTTCTTGAATTTTCTGTACCACACCTTTTTAAGGATATAACTGAGGCCCCAAATATTGAAAAAGATATTGCCTCTGAAAGCCTTCTGGAGCAACAAATATTCCAGAATTTTAAAGCTCATGGTGTAAGAGCAAAGGCAGTAAAATTTCTTTTTAGAGGGATTAGATAGTAAACAACATACACTGAAAAATTCAAAGTCCTAGCTTCTTGTATTCTCAGAGTCTGAAATACACATTGGGCCTTGATCACAAACTTGTCTTGGTCTCATATTATTGGGGAAATTGTGTTGAGAGAAATTAATCATGAGTGATTGTTATTTTGATGTTTTTGGAGTTAGTGTGTGTGAGGAGGCATATGTGTGTGTGTGTGTGTGTGTGTGTGTATGTGTGTGTGTATGTGTGTGTGTCTGTGTGTGTATCTGTGCTTTCCTTGTTTTTGCTGGTATGAAGTTCCTTATTTCCTTTGTTTTGTTGGAAGTAGTTATTCTTCTAGTATTTTCTATAAGGCTGGATTTGTGGGTAGATATTGTTTGAATTTGGCTACGTCTTGAAATATCTTGTTTTCTCCATCTATGGTAATTGAGAAATTTGCTAAGTATAGTCTACGTTGACACTTGTGATTTTTCAGAGGTTGCACGATATCTGTCCAGGCCGTTCTAGCTTTTAGAATCTCTGTTGAGAAGTTGGGTGTAACTCTGATAGGGCTGCCTTTGTATCTTACCTGGTCTTTTTCCTGTACTCCTGGTTAATATTCTTTCTTTGTTCTGTAGAGTTTGTGTTTTGATTGTTATGTGCTGGGAGAATTTTCTTTTCTGATCCAGGCCAATTGGTGTTCTATAAGCTTCTTGTATGTTTATAGGCATCTCTTTATTTAGTTAGAGAAAGTTTTCTTCTATGATTTTGTTAAGAATATTTTCTTGGCCTTAGACCTGGGACTCTTTTTAGATTAGGTGATTTCATGGTTTCCTAGATTTTCTGGATGTTTTATGTCAGGAATTTTTTAGACTTAGCATTTTCTTTGATGAATATATCAATTTTTTCTGTTGTATGTTCTAAGCCTGATATTCTCTTTTCCATCTCTTACATTCTATTGATGATGTTTGCATCTGTTGTTCCTGCTCTCTTCCCTAGGTTTCATCTTCAAGATTTTCTCAATTTAAGGTCTTACACAGTTTTATTTATTTCCTTCACCTGTTTAATTGTATTTTCCTGTATGAGTTTAAGTTATTTATTTGTTTCTTCTTTAAAGACCTCTATCTGTTTGAATGTATTTTTCTGTGTTTATTTAAGTGATTTATTAATTTCCTCTTTAAAGACCTCAATCATTTTCTTGTGTTTTGGTGGTGTTAGGATATCCATAGCTTGCTATAGTGAGGTAGCTGTGCTTTTGAGGTGTCTTATTACCCTGGGTTTTGTTGATTGTGTTCTTTTGGGACCTTTAGCCATCTGGATGGTTTTGGTCCCTGGATATTCTTCTTGTAGTAGGTATTGGGAGGGGAGTGAATCTCAGTGGTCTAGGTGTGGCAGGCCTCTGTTAGGTATCTTTTGACTGTACAATTACAGAGTTGTAGGTCTTTATGATTCCATAGCCTCAGGTTCAATGATGATGTGTGCTGAGGTGGAAAGAGAATAAAGGTCTCCCTGGGATATCAGGCTGTTCAGGGCAGCTTGACTTTGCTCAAAGGGATCAGCCAGCAGAGAAGATGGGTAGGGGAAGGGAAATTAACCTGTATGGCTCAGGAGATTCAGTTCAAATAATGGTGGAGAGAAAGGCCACAAGAGAATGGAGCAAAACCTCTCTTTCTAAATTGTCTATTTTTGTAAAAAGATTTATTTTATTTTATGTGTATGAGTACACTGTAACTGTACAGATGGCCATGAGCCATCATCTGTGGTGCTGCTGTTGAACTCAGCACCTCTGCTGGCTCTGCTCTCTCCAGTCCCACTCCCTCCGGTGTAATTTACAGCAGCTGTCTTCAGACATACCACAAGAGGGCGTCCAATCTCATTACAGGTGGTTGTGAGCCACCATGTGGTTGCTGGGATCTGAACTCAGGACCTTTGGAAGAGCAGTCAGTGCTTTTACCCCCAAGCCATCTTGCCAGCCCCTCTATTTTTAAAAATTATTGTTGTTCTTTGATTAGTGATTGTTAGGCTTTTTCCCATGTGTTCATCTCTTTGTTTTTTGAACTGGTTAGACTTTATTGTCACTTTGATAAAATTTAGAGTCACTTGGGAAAAGTAAAACTCAAATGCAGAATTGCTTTGGTCAGATTGCCCTCTGAACATGCTTTTGGGGGCATTGTTGTGATTGACGATTGATGTAGAAAATCCAAGTCCAGTGTGAGCAGAAGTGTCCCTAGACTGTGGGCCTGGCCTATATAAGAAAACTATCTGAACATGAACAAGAGAAAAAAAAACAAACAAAAAACAAAAACAAAAAACAAAAAATCCCCACCCATGCGTGATTTCTGCTTCAGGTTCCTGATTTGAGTTCTTACATGGATTTCCCCCAATAGTGGAGTAGATTTGGAAGTGTAAAATGAAGTAAATTGTTTTGTTTTCAGGTTGCTTTTGGCCAGAGTATTTTATTACAGCAACATATAAGCAAGCTAGAAAAATCTGTCATATTTGATATAAATTTTACTATATTTTTTGTTTGGGGGCATAAATATCAAAGTCTATATAGTCCGTTTGTGTCCCAGCGATAGAATTTAAGTCATCTGCTTGTCATTAAGTGATTTAGCCATTTGAGACATCTCACCAGCCTTGTATGACTTTCTGATTCTTTCACCTGTGGTTATCTTCATTTTTCTATGGGTCTAATTTAAGATATGATATTATTCATGAAAGATTTTTAGATCAAATCTCACTTTGTTAGTCTTTCTGCCTAACAAAAATTTAAGAAAAGAATTTTCTCAAATGTTTTACTTGTTTAATCATTTACATGCAATTCAGTGTATTTCTCTTATATTACTGACATAAAAAAATATTTGAAGATTGGGCTGTGGTTTACTTCTTTGTAGATTTTTGTTCCTATTTTTATAGATTGTATGAATCAACTTTTCTATTCATCTAATACCTGCACCATGCTTACTAGCCTTTGGGAAGCACACCATTTTACTTCAAATCAGAGCCAATTCTTATGTAGACAGAGTTGCTACTTATTTGATTTATCTCCCTTGCCATAGTCAAGCCATTAAAACTTTTTCATCTACCCAGAATTGTTAGGTACCTCAGGGCATCCTGTGGAGTCAGTAATTCTCCCCTGGCTTCACTGTAATACTGGGCCACTTATTTATTAGTTGTAATTACTTTCAACACAGTTTGTAGTTTAAGTAATAGATTCTTCCTGCAGTTCATAAGTCTGATTTGATCTCATTCCATAGGGTCAAGTTAACAAGCAGATATTTTGCTTTTTGATTCATTATAGGATAATCCATCCCATGACTTTCTCCATTCATTCATGGCTACAGCCACTTATTGGTTTCAGGTTGTCTTATTTGCCCTTCAAAGAAATGCCAACAACACTACACTTACAACAGAAATACTCTTTGTCCTTTCTTTTCTTGTCACATCTTTCTCCTTCTCTTTACAAATTTTGAAAGGATATTAGGGAGTCCAAATGAACGATCAAAGGAGGTAGTTTTTCTATCTCATCACTTAGAGCCTTGACCACAACTGCAAATTTCTTTTGTCATGTAAAGTAATATATCATAGCATAAACATTTTTGAGGAATATTATTCCATCTACTCCACAGTTTCTCTTTTTTTGTGTAAAAAAAAATACTTAAAGTTTAAATGTAGATTTTCACGTTGTTGTTAATGAGAGATTTATAAAGTATTCATTGATAAAATAAGTTACTTGGTAATTCTCCATCACTCCATGTTCTTATCCACTGCTATGTCATACTGAGCCACAAAGCAGTCAACTGATGTGGCAAGCAAACTCTGAAGAAAAAGTTCTGTTGCCACATATCCTTATATCATTAAATCTGAAGAATAAACAATTTCTGTTAGATTCAGCTTATCTAATTTTATATGATAGTTCTTGATTCACTTGGATTTGAGCTTTGTACAGGGAGATAAGAATGGATCAATTTGCATTCTTCTACATGCTGAACCAGCACCATTGTTGAAAATGCTGTCCTTTTTTCCTCACTGGATGGTTTTGGATTCTTTGTCAAAGATCAAGTAACCAGGGTTTATTTCTGTGCCTTCAGTTCTATTCCATTGTTCCTGTCTGTCTATGTACCAATACCATGCAGCTTTTTATCACTTTTGCTCTGTAGTACAGCTTGAGGTCAGGGATGGTGATTCTCCCATCGGTTCTTTTGTTGTTGAGAACTGTTTTTGATATCCTATTTTGTTTGGTTTGGTTTGATTTCAGCTGAAGTTGAGAATTGCTCTTTCTGTCTGTGAAGAATTGGGTTGGAATTTTGATGGATATTGTATTGAATCCGTAGATAGCTTTTGGTAAGATGGCCATTTTTACTCTATTAATCCTGCCAATCCATGAGCGTGGAGGATCTTTCCATCTTCTAAAGTCCTCTTTGATTTCTTTTTTCAGAGACCTGAAGTTCTTGTTGTACAGTTTCACTTGTTTGGTTAGAGTCACACCATTGTATTTTATATTATTTGTGACTATGGTAAAGGATGCTGTTTTCCTAATTTCCTTCTCAGCCTGTTTATTTTTTGTGTAGGGGAAGGTTAATGATTTGTTTGAGTTCATTTTATAAACTGAATCTTTGCTAAAGTTGTTTATCAGTTATAGAAATTCTCTCATAGATTTTTGGGTTGCTTATATATATTATTATATCACATGCAAATAATGATATCATGACTTCTTTCCTATTTGCATCCCATTGACCCCCTTTTGTTGTTTAATTGTTCTTGCTAGAACTTTGAATACAATATTGAATAAATAGGGAGAGAGTGGGTAGCTTTGACTTGTCCCTGAATTTCAAGGGATTAGAAACTTCAAGTTTCTCTCCATATAATTTGATGTTGACTATTGGTTTGCTGTATATTGCTTTTATTATATTTAGGTATATGTCTTGAATTCCTGATCTTTCTAAAATTTTTAACATGAATGGGTGTTATATTTTGTCAAAGGATTTTTCAGCATCTAATGAGATGATATGTGTTTTTTTTCTTTTCTTTCAGATTGTTTATATAATGAGTTATGTTGATGAGATTTTGTATATTGAACCATCCCTGTGTTCTTGGGATGAGCCCACTTGATCATGGTGAATGATCATTTTGATGTGTTCTTGGATTCATTTTGCTAGAATTTTATTGAGTATTTTTTTGCATCAATATTCATAAGGGAAATTGTTCTAAAGTTCTCTTTCTTTGTTGGGTCTATGTGTTGTTTAGATATCAGCACAACTGTGGCTTCAGACACCAGGGAAGGAAGTGGTTTCAAGGACCCAGTAGGGATGACATTAGCTGAAATACCCAACAAAGGGGACATTGAACCTGTAGAAAGCATCTCCAGTAAGCAGGCACTTCCCCCAGGTGTGGGATGGGGCCACCAACCCATCTCAAAATGTTTAATTCAAAATTGTTCCAATCTAAAAGGAAACACAGGAACAAAAACCAAATGGAGCAAAGACTGAAGGAAAGGTCATTCAGAGACCACCCAACCTTGGGATCCATACCATCTGCAGACATCAAACCCCAACACTATTGTTTATGCCAGGAAGTGCTTGCTGACAAAAGCCTGGTACAGTTGTCCTCTGAGAGGCTTTGCCAGTATCTGACTAAGACAGATGCACATACTCACAGCTAACTATCAGACTGAGCCTGAGGACCACAATGGAATAATTACAGGAAGAACTGAAGGAGCTGAAGGGGATTGTAACCCCATACCCACTATCTGAACACCCCAGAGCTCCCAAGGACTAAACCACCAGCCAAAGAGTATACATGGATGGGTTTATGGCTTCAACTATAAATGTAGCAGAGAATTGCCAAATCTGACATCAATGAGAGGGGAGGCCTTTTGTCTTGTGAAGGTTCAATGCCCCAGCATAGAGGAATGCTAGAGTGGTGAGTCTATGAGGGTGGGGAAGCACCCTCATAGAGCCAAAGGGGAGAGGGAATGGGATGGGAGACAATATTTGAAATGTAAATAAATAAAATAACCAATAAAAAATAAAATCCTGTGTATTATATTTAAAATCCTAAGCCAAGATAATTAAGAGATTTCACTAGTTTTATGACACTGAGTCCCAAAGAGATTCAGAAGTTGAATAATATTTAGTGATAGCACAAAGTATTCTATATGCATTTTGTGCATAAGTTACCACTGAAATATTTTCTTCACTGTGTATTTTTTCTCTTTAAATCAGCATCATACATAGGGAAAAATGTGTTATTACTCTATTATTTATATACTTATATATGTACTGTTTTTTATCATACTAGATAATAAGGTGTATTTCTAGAATCTTATCAAAATCATACAGCTTAAATTTAAATCTGAATATTTTACGAACAGAGCTCCTTATAGGGCTGGATATAGTTTAAAAGTGATTATGAACTGAAACACAATTCTTATTAGTAAATTTATAGTATGAGACAGAAATAAGGAGCAAGGTTTTTAGTTTGGTTGCGTTGAAAGTTTGGTATGTTTCAGTGCTTTAAATCATAATTATGTTATATAAAGTTATTAGAACAGATAAAGTACATTTTGAACAAATCCATTTTAATGATTTAGAAATAGTGCATTTCAGATAATTAAAGACAAGAGAAATGAAATCTATTAAGTACATTTTGATAATATGTGGAATAATGAGAATATATATCATGGGTTATTTTATAATGAGAATGAAGATATACCTTTCTAACAAAAGAACTGTTGAAACAATGAACAGACAGTAAAGTAATGATAAGACACATGGACAAAATAGATGTTCAGATTTTGTGTAAAATCTAGGTATTATAAAATATTTCTATGTGATATATACAAATATCACAAGTGTTTCTTGTCAAGCTATCTGGTATGAGACAATCAAAATTGATTGGATGATAATTATTATTTTATCTAAATATTGCTATGTTTTATGTGTATGTATTTGTGTGTTTATGTCCATTTGTATGTGCACAGATACCTGTGTGATCACCTGTGTGTAGAAGCAAGATGTTGATATCAGGTATCATTTTCAACTTCCTTTACTGCTCTAGAGTTCCTTGCTGATCTCAGAGATAATTGATTTGGAATAGTTTTTGATCTGGAGATAAGCAGCTCGCATGAGATATGATCTGTCTCATCCTCTTGAGTGCTGTAATTACAAGTTCAGGTGGCAGCCATTTTTCCCAAGCTTTCATGTCGGTGCTGGGACATGAGCTCCAGTCATCACATTTGTATGGTAAATTGTTCGGAAATTTACCCAGTCCCAAATAGTTACATTAAAGTGTGATTTTAGTGCAAACATTTTCAGCATTGAATTTTATATTCAAGATGAGTATTTACATGCTAAATTAGCTGACTTTTAACACAGAAATTGAATTATATCTTAGCGGTTTTTTAAATAATATTCTGTTAATAAAAGAGATTGGAATACTAGCTATTGATTTTGTGACTACAATTGATCTGGCCATGGAGAGTGAATTTTTTCAAGGTAATTCAGTGATTGGAATTCATGTAGCTGTAGACCTCATAAAAGTGTCAATAAAATACAGAGAATAATGCAAGAATTTGTCTTAAAAATAACTGCAATTCAATTATAGCCTTCAACCCTACCTACACTAATTAAGATTGTCAGTACTCAGCAGGAGACTAGATTGCTATTTTGAGTTGCTTATTTAGAAACTAGTACTGAGACAAATAAGAGTCATTCTCTTTATAAAATCCAGTCACATATTTATCATGAATTTCTAAAGCTTCACTTTTTTGTTAGATGTAGGAGGCTAGAAATAACAAGTTGTATGTTTGCTCCAAAATTTTAGTACTTATGTTTTTCACCAAGCTGTACATTCTGTAAAATGTGATATTTTAAAAGTTCTTAATAATTATTAACAAAACAATGACATAATTTATACCATATGTGTCAAACTTAGGTACTTAATATATAATCATATTCAAAATTATAAAATTGTAAGACACTTCCTGTGTTATATTTCTCTTTTCATCACAGTGTTGGTGACTTTCCCTGACACTGTTTCCTTTTCATTAATGCTGCTACTCCTTCTTCATTGATTATCTGCTTCTAAGTGCTTCCAGTATATCTGATATTTTACTATAAATTATATCTTAGATATATTTCAATATACATGAGTTTATAGTTTATCAATACTCAATTTCTTCTCTAGATGCTCACATGTATGTGTGTGTGTGTATAATGGTGTGTATATGTATGAATGTGTGTTTATGTGTGTATGAATTTGTATGGGTATATGTATGTATGTTTGTGTATGCACGTATGGGTGGTATGTGAGGTGTGTGTATGTGTGTGTGCTAGTGTGTGTGTGTGTGTGTGTGTGTGTGTGTGTGCAGTAGTACACACACTGTAGTTCAATCTTTCTAACCGGCTTGATATGATTTTCATTTAAATTCATGACAAGAGAGCTTTATTGACATAAGGACACTGAAACTGCTTGGTCTACAACAGAAAAATGATCCAGAGTAGAAGATAAACAAAATCAATGAACTTCTTCCTTTCTTTGAAAATCACATGTAAAAAGAAAAGCAGTAGTACAACTTGTCTTATTTATGTAATTGATCTGCATTCTCATTTCTGCTACCTGGTGATATAGTTTGAGAACTGGCAGGTTGTTTGAGGACCACCCTTAGACTAATAACTTTAGTTACTGTATCTTTTTCTTTTCTTATCTAATGTTTCCCTCCTGTGAATTGTTGTTTTGCCTTTCCTGTTTTCTTTTATTTTTTAAAGGATCTAAAATACCTATTAAGATTTTCCACACTACAGTCCTTTTACCATGATGAATATTCATCTACCAATTTAGATTTTTTCTGATTAGCAATGCTTCCACACTTCTCTAATCTATAAGTATTACCTGTACTTGTGTGTAGGCTTAGATTTTTCAAAACCTACCCTAATAAGGGTTATTAAATGCTTTAATCTCTGTTCTAGCCCACCACCCACCATAGTAAAAAGCATAGGTTAATAATAGGACAGATAGGGATGTTCTTTTGGGTTCCAGTCTTTGTTGTCTGGATATCAGCATTTTAATTCACATGAATCAGGAGTGGTAGCTTGATCCACTCACAAACAACATTTATGAGTCAGCAACAGCAATTTGATCGAGAAGAAAGTGCAAGGCTCTGCCAGTCAGCTGGAAGAAGCACCAAGACAGCACCTGACTATCATGAGAACTTCTTTAGTGCATTTCTCTGTACTATATCTA
Organism: Montemys delectorum; assembly: GCA_019843815.1. Lineage (NCBI taxonomy): Eukaryota > Metazoa > Chordata > Mammalia > Rodentia > Muridae > Montemys > Montemys delectorum. The sequence continues at coordinate 31,974 of JADRCD010160411.1, read as the reverse complement.
AAAAAAAATGGATGATCAGTGAAGAAGGCAAGGTGAACCAATGCTACAGTGTTGTTCATGGTCTGTTGGGTTATAGTATATCCTTTCTGAACATCACATGTCCTCTCAACCATCTCCTCCAGCAAAACATCACATACTTCCCCCCTCTCCCCGGCAGTTTTAAGAAAGTCATAATTTATCTGTTCTCAGTAAAACTTCCTCTCGTGTGCCTGCTTTCACAAAACATCCTCTCATAAGACAGTTTCCAGAATAAAATCACATGACACAATTGAGTCTCCAAAGAAACCAGAAATTTACACTTCACTTAGGGTATGGTAAAGAAGGTAAGCTTTTTACACAATTTATATCTCTAATACCAGTATATTGCAGATTGTAAGAAGTAAGTTTTATAATTTAAAGTATTGGAAAATAGCCAAAACTCAAAGCAAAGGTGCTCTTTACAATAGAAAATGCATTTAAAATAAAATTTTCATTAATAAATATTGTGATAGAATGCTGATCTCCAGAGTTTTTCTCTTTAATAGCAAGGTGAAGTCTTAGATTTTGGTGAGCAAAGAGTAATTTATCATTATTGTTTCTATGTAAGGCATAGATAGCTTTTCCTACAGAGCATGTTCACATACATTTTCCATATGGTGTTCTTTGTTTAATCAATTTTGTGATTCCAAGTTCTCTGACATGAACATTTTTCATGTTAAATTTTTCATCTTCACTTATTTTGTGATCATTAGCCTTTTTTTGGTCCTCCAATCACATCATAATTAGTACCTCTAGCTGCAGGAACAGTTGATATACTTGTTTGATATTATATTTGTTTTTCCCATTGTAAACATTAAATGTTTTACTTTCATAGGATCAAACAGATTTTGTCAATTAATTGTAGTTAGTATTTACTCTTTAATGTTAATTCATAAAGTTGTTTACATGATATATTTGTTCAAAAATTTGCATGTGTTTAATACTAACAGTGATATCTATTTATATGATTTACATGAAATCAGTAATAGGGGGCTGGAGAGATGGCTCATTATTTAGGAGAGCTTACTCTATGATCATGCATAGGACTCTGGTTTGGTACCCATCACACAAGTGGCCATTCACAACTGCCTGTAACTCCAGTTCCATGTGATCTGACTCCCTTTTCTGACCTCTGGGGGCTCATATACATATATAGTACACTTAAATCCATTTAGGCACACATGTACTCATGTAGGCATATGCACACACACAATTTTATGGATTTTTGTACATGTATACACAAGCATATTCATGTAAATATTAATAATTTTATTTCAAACTCTGATATTTTAAAAATCTTTACCTCTCTCCAATACAATCCTTTTCACCAGAGGCCAATTTCCACTCTGTTTATATAAGACAACTGTAGTAGATACTTGTTAATTTATTGTATAGTCTTTAAAAAGCTTTGTCAAACTTTATATTTACCATTAAGTTAAGGAATGTTTTTCAGTAAATATTCAAAATGCAACTGAAGATTTATGAGAAAACCCTGCTAATTAAACTCAGCATCTACCATGTCCAGATACCTCCTCTGAGCTCAGTGCAAAATGGAGGACTCCCTCTACCAGCAGAGCTTTTCCTTTTCTGACCTTCTCTGGGCAGCCCAACTCCCAACACCCTCTACCTGGGGAAAGTCAAGTAGTCCTTGGCAGACCTACTAGTTCAAATTCCTGTTCCCTGATAAAACCAAACCAGCAAGTACCTGGAATTCGTAGAATGCCTCTCCATACAAATGAGACATTCATTGTACTTTAAGGTGTGGTCAATGATTTTACAATACCCCTGAAAACTTCCCACTCCTCAATGCTCATGTATGGCCTTTGCCTACCCTGAATAAAGTACAGCAATTCAAGCCCACTCTGAACGAAGCTATTCGAAGAAACCAAGATTGTCTAAGATAGCTATTTTATTAAAATCCTCTGAGAAGGCATTATCTTCCTTGGCACTCACTCCCAGTCAAACTAGAATCCTGAAGATCCCACTTGTTCTAAATTATGCTTCAACCTTCTGGTCTGGTATGAGGTGGTGCCTGTACATCCTCAAGTAGGCAGTGGAGAATATATACTACAGTTGACACATGCAGCATACCACCAAGATTAGGATGGTTTTCAAGTCCTAATAAAATGAATGAAAAGCCCAATAACAAGCAAGGGAAGTACAAAGCACTTAGTTATTCATGTATATGCATATTCATTTTTCTTTATTTTTTTTCTTTCATTTATCTTTTTAAAGTATTCTGAGTGTCTTCCAGTGCCAGATGTTATTTTTTAAAATGATTTTTGTTTGTTTCTTGAGATTTATAATATAAACTTAAATAATGTTCTCCT